>PVJH01018752.1:0-44386 GCA_004026705.1 Nesogale talazaci
AGAATTTTTGTCTTCTTTACATTGAGTTTAAATCCAGAGAGAAGGCTAAAATTCTTGATTTTTATCAGCAAGTGTTTTGAGTCCTCCTCACTGTAAAATATTAATTCACTTCTATCCATTGACCAAGTAATTGTCTTCCAAATTTCCTGGAATAGAAAGTGTTTCCAGTGATCTTACATAATGTTGAAATATTTATTTGATATTCTATCAATTTCTGGAGAATTCTTTTTGACTAAGTCCTTCAGTGCAACTAGATTTCTTCCTCAGTACCATTGATTCTTGCTCATATGGTACCTCTTGACATTGCTGAATGTCCACTCCTTCTTAAAGTCACTCTCTGTCTTCTTTCCATCCTCTTTTAATGCTTCCTGCATTGTGGGAAATAGACGGGAATATGTGTCGTCTAATTCCTACAGTTGCAGACACAAGGGCTTGGAAAACTATATCTATTATAAGACAAAGACCTTCGCAGTTCCGAGATTAAGATGACATCAAAAACACATCTCCAGATCAAACGGGGTCTCCACCTTAGCCCTCTATATTAAGGCTACTATATTGATGTCTCCTACAAGCAGCTGGCTGCTCAATATACTGCTTGAGAACACCTGCCTTTAAACTATGATTTTTCCCCTTCCCACTCAAGAAGCAGTTGATTCTCTTTGATATCTTTTGATACCTAACATAGAGTATTTTTCTGTTGAACTCAGGATACATTCCAAGGTTAACATTACCCATGCTATCATGCATTGTCAATGTGCCTGCTGGACGCATACACTTTGCTACTATATAAACCCATTACTAAATAAACTCTCTCTCTCTCTCTCTAGCTCTCTCTCTCTCTCTCTCTCTCTCTCTCTCTCTCTCTCTCTCTCTATTTCCAACACTGGAGATGAGCTCTTGTGCCAGGCTTATCTTTCTGCCTTATTTTCTTTAATTGTACACACTGCTCATAAGAACCTGCTTGATCAGTGTGGGCCTGGATCCCACACTGCATCTTTCAAAATTTTGCCCAGAGACTCTATCACTATTAAAACTTGAGGCTTGCATTTTTCTTCAATTCTTTTACTTTAAAATATGCTTAATGTGTTTTCATTTTTGATCCTCTAACTCCTGTTCTTTGACCCTTTGTTATAATTTAACTTTGTCTTCTACATGTACGCTTAACATTAGTGGTTCCTGTCATTGACTTCATCATTTGAGGAAGAAAATATATTCTTTAACTATTCTGTGATTAAGAATTACTTTCAGGGTCTCTTCAGGTATTCACTTTGATGTTTCATTTGCTTCTTGTCTTTTTAATGATCTTTACTTTCTTCATAAATGGGTGTTTTGATGTCCTCCCACAACTCATCAGTACCTCTGTCATTAGCGTTTAATGTCTCAACTCTGCTCTTGAGAAGTTCTTGGGGGAAAATGTGTTACACTCCAGTTGGTATTTTGACTCCCTTGTACTTGTCTTACTTTCCTTCAGCTTCAAACATAGCTTTTATAGATGCAGTGGACGGCATGCTCCACAGTCAATGTCGGGCCTCAGGTTAGCTGCTCACATGAGCTTCTCCATCGTCCTCTTCCCACAGATGTGGCTGATTTGATTTCTGCATGTTCTATCTGGAGTAGTCTAGGTATATTGTCACATGTTGTTATTGAAAAAGATATTTGCTATGCATAAGTCACTGACCTTGTAACATTTTATCATGTGCTCTCCAGCTTGTTTCAGTAAGGACCATATATTCCAACTAGTGTTTCTTTTTCATTGTTTACAGGTTTTGCATTCAAATTGCTAATAATCATCCATGCATCTCAATGGCAAGTTTATTCAATTTCCCCACTAAAGACTTTGATAGAATTCTTCAGTTTCTTCATCACTAGCTTCAGTGCTTGATAAATAAACTTGAATTTATTTATTTGTACTGATGGAGTTTAGTTGAAGGCAAATAAGCATAATTTTATTACAGACAACTTTTTACTTAAAAATAGACCTTGAAATTTCCTTTTTCACAATGAACCATAGACATTTCTCTTGATTGTGTCTTTCCCTACCACGCAAGTATATGATTTGATGATTCAAAATCAACAATAGCATTTCATATCAATTGCTCATTTATTTTTTAATTTTCACCAATATATTTAGGTTAACACTTCATATATTCCATGTTCCGATTATTAATAGATTTTTACAGCTGTTCTTTTTCATTCTGAGTTGATCTCACCAACAAACTCATAAGCTAAAGACGTTATTCCTCAAATATTACTTCCTTGATATCACCAAAGTTGCCTCTGTTTTGAGAATTCACATTTTGAGTGCCTTCCAACCCCAGGGCCCATACCCCAGCACTGTCATATACACTACTCTACTTCTATTCATTAAGCCTTCAGTGTCTGACAATATTTTAAAGCTATCCAAAACTTTTTCAGTGGCTACTTCTTCTGAAGTGGGTAGTCAAATCCTTCTTTGTAGTCTGTTCTCTAGAAACTCAGCTGAATCCTGTTAAGTTTGAGTGACTCTGCTGTCATTTGAAACACCAGTGACATCGCTTCTAGCATCACAGCATCACACAAAGTCTCCACGTCCACACAGCAGTACACAAGCCACCACAGTACAATAAACTGACAGACAACACTTGTTCATCGGTAAGTTTACATCGATAAGAAAGAAAATCAAAGTAAGATGATCAAAGCTAGTGCCCAATGGGGAATGCGTCCTACTTGACTTGTCATTTGATCTCCTCTTTGACAAATTTATATTTGTTCCAATTTTTAGTATGTTCTGATTTCTTCTGACTTGAAATTTTTCTCTGGCTTTATGCTATTGTTTATTTATTTGGTGTATATATCTTTTCTGTATATGAAATTCACGATAGGTAAATCTATAGTGGCATTCACTGGATTGATAGATTCCTAGGGCTATAGCAGAGGAGGTTGTGGAGAAAATGGAGAACTAAAAACAACCATTAAAAGAAAGAAGAAAGTGTCTTAGGTCTGCTTATGGTGATGACTGCACAACTCATTTTAATGAGATTGAAATATCAAATTATATGGTATATAATACTGAAGGAAACATAGCCTATAGTTGAATGTTGCAGAGTTCTTACATAAAATACTGAATGGTACATTAAGCATCAAAATAAATGGGAATAAAACCTGAGCCAAAAAGACCTGGTCAACATTCAAACAGTTCATTGTTTGAAAATTTCAATGACATGTCATAATCAATGACAAATAGTGTTGAAAAATAAGTCAACACTTTAATGAAGGCATTAGGAGAAGTCATTCCTCTAAGAATTGAGGGGATACCAAATGAAATGTTTAAACAAACTAATGAACTACTGGAATCATTAAGTTTTTCATACAAACAAATCTAGAAAATAGTTACATAGTCAAGTGACTAGAAGATATCCATATTTATATCTATTCAAAAGAAAGGAGACACAATATAATGCAAAATTTATCCAACAATATAATTAATGTTGCACTCAAGTAACTATTCTAAAAATAATTCTGAAATATTTGAAATAATAAGGGAAATGAAAGCTGTCAGAGCATCAACCTTGATTCAGAAAAGGATGTGATAGAAGGAATATCAGAGTTGACTTTAGATAGATCTTGCCTGTTCACCGAATAAAAAAGATGTTTACTTGTGGTTCATTGATTATACAAAGACCATCAATTGTGTGAATCATAACAAATTATGGGCAAAAATGAAGAATATGGGAGAACAATTCAATGTCCTCATGTAGGACTTGTACTTAGACCAAGAAGAAATATATTGCGTGCATTAAAATCAAGATCAAGTTTGTTTTGTTTCACAATATTTATTCAAGGTGCATGCAAACCAAGTAGTTGGAGAATCTGAGCTGTATGAAGAGGATTGTGGCATCAGCACTGAAGGAAGGATTATTAGCAAGCAGGATTATACAAATAACATAACATTGCTTCCTGAAAATCAAGGGAATGTAAAGTACTTGCTGCTGAAAATCAAAGATGACAGTCCAGTGCAGACTGTTTTTTAATCTAGAGTAGAAAAAAAAACCTGCCAAATATGGAACAATAGACAAGAAAACAACAAATGGAAAGAATATTAAAATGTTCAAGGGCTTCATCTTGCTTGGTCCAGAGCAAGGCTGATGTAAACAACAGTCAAGAAATCAAAAGGCATATTACATTATCCAAGCCTATTGTATAGAACTTAAAAAAATATCAAAGAGCATAACAATCACTCTAACAAGTAAGGTGATCTTCAACCAGACCAAGGGATTTTTTTAATCATTTTATTGAGAACCCATACAGCTTTTATCACAACCCATGCATCCATCCATTGTGTCAAACACATTTGTACATTTATTGCCATCAACATTTTCAAAATATTTCTATCTATTTAAGACCTTGGTATAAGCTCCTCATTCCCCCCCTCCATCAACCACCTTCCCTCCCTCATGAACCCTTTGGTAATATATAAATTATTCTCATTTTTAAATACCTTACATTGACTGATGCCTCCTTTTACCCACTTGTCTTTTGTCCACTCCCCTGGGAGGAAGTCCATACTCCCCTGTATGTAGATCATTGTGACTGGTTCCTCCTTTCTCCTCCCAACTTCCCCTTGCACTTCTGGTATCCCTAATATCATTATTGGCCCTAAGAAGTTTCTCTGTTTTTCCAGCTCTTATCTGTACCTGTGTACATGCTCTGGTCCAGCAGGTTTTGTTTAGGGACAAGGGAACAAGTGATCTAAAATCAATGATAAGAGGGTATAGGATGCCTTGTAGGGCTTCCTCAAAGGAATTGTATCTAAGAGGATTTACTGAAACCCAAATGGAGACTGAACAACTTAGTGGCAGGGAAGAGGAAAGTAATATGAAGTTTAGGAAAGCAGTAGGAGGGAAAAGGACATTTTAGAGATCTAAATGCAACCATGTACATATGTAAATATTTAATTTTTAATTATAGTGAAATAACTCTCAATACATATATTTATTTATTAAGTATTAAGATAGCAGAAATACATTGAACCACTATTCAAGTACTACACAAGAATACATTGTTCTAATAACCTGGTAATCTGTGATACTAAACTCCCAACATCATCATTGAAGACAAAATGAATACATAAGCAAATGTGCTAAAGGAAGCTGATGGTGAAGAGCTAGCAAAAAGTGTAGAGTTTGGGGTCCTAAAGGATTGAAGGTAAGCAAGCAGCCATATAGCTGAAAAGCAAGAAAACTTTTTTCTACATGAAAAAAGCACAACAGCCTGTGTGATCATGAACTGTTTGATCAATGGAATCATGTATCAGGCATCAAAGACCTAGAACAAAAAATAATATCAATGTGAATGAGAGGGAGTGCAGAGTGGAGACCAAACGCCAATATGCAGACAATTTGACATCTGTTATAGAAAGGTCACAAGGAAGAGATAGGCAAGTCAGGGTGCAGTATAGCACCAGCGAAGCCTACAACTATCTTCTGCTTCTTAAATGTTTCCTGCTTCCCATTATCATGATGCCAAACTTCCTAAGCCATGGAATTTTCAATCACCTAATATTTTTGTGATTTTTTCCAATGAATAAGGAAGAAGGAAGAAGAATTGATATATGAATTACAGTGTTTACAAAAACATTGACAGTATCAGTAGAATAAACATATCTATAGGAAAAAGTATAGTTAGAATACAATAAAAAGGGAAACCTTGTGCATTTGGATAGACACAAAAACTATAACAATAGCATCAAACATTAGAAATAATTGTGAGAATAGTCCATGACAGAATAGGTTTCTTTATGGATCCTAAGAACAAGTTTGTTGTTTTCATTGTCAAAATAAAGTTTATCATTATATATTGTACTATTCCTAATTATTAAAACATAACCAGTATGTATGAGTTATCTGTGTTAGTCTGGGTGGATTATAGAAACAAAGCCATGGAGACATTCATATGTGTACAAGAGAAAGCTTTATATACAAGAGTAATTGAATATTAAGAAATTATCCCAGTCCAGTTCACATCAAGTCCATAAGTCTGATATTAGCCCAAGTGTCTGATACCAAACTATAAATTCCTCTTCATGAAACACATGTCATGACACTGAGTGTAGGAAGTTGATAAGTCAATAGGTGTGGAGTCTTTTAGACTCAGTGGCACTGCAAGCATCTCAATGCTGGCAGGGATCTTCTCGTGGCTCCTCCAGATCAGGGCACTAGAGCAGTTCCATGGGTCTTGTTATCTGCAATATCTCCTAGGGAATGAACACAGAGAGAATATATCCTGCCTTCAAGGAAGAAGACTGGAGGTTTTAGAACCTTCAGTGGAAGGGCATATGCCCACAGAGGTCTCATTAGCTATAACATGATTGACAGGCTAGACTCCACACCTGCCATCTGAATCCTCAAAGTAACACCAGATTATGTAACTATCACAGGCTGCCCCTTGTGAATTTTACAATTCCACATAACTCTTTAGCCATATATAATTTTCAAACAACACAAAATCATATCTGTACATAACAGGATAAAACTAAAATGCACACAATTTAAAAGTGAACCAACCTATTCTATGCCTAACAATTGCAGCTAAGTAACACCCATACCTGAATCCTATAAATATATTCCCCCACCTATGAAAATTTGCTATCCAACCACATCATGCATTTACATATATGTATATATATACATACACATACATACATAAATACACACATACATACCAGGTACTCAATTTCTATATTGCCCAAATACATAAACCCAACGTTTTGATGTGATGATCTTATTATTTGATGTGAAGAATCTACAGGTCAGTCATAATGTCTGCAGCAATAAGCATCAGTTCACAGAATCAAATTTCTCTTCATATGGTCAGAGTTTGGTCAACTCAACGTGGGCTACCTCACTTAGTCCCACCTGAATTGGTTGCCTTGCCTTTAAACCTTGGGTACTATAAGAAATTATCAACAACTCAAGCCCTCTTTTGCTAGGGCATGAACTTCAAACCAGTCAACCTCCTATTATCTTCCCCTTTAGTTCCTGTAAAACAAGCCAATGGGTGTCAGTGGCCAGACTCAACCCATCTCGGTATTGCTGAATTTCTCCCACTTCCACCAAACAAGTGGATCCAGATGGTCACATAGCAAGCATTTCAGCCTCCCCAAAGTCTCTCATTAATTGTCAGTCCGAAAGAGGATTTTTTTTCACGGTTCCATAGTTTTTCCAACTTCTGATAAAAAACAATTGTCCAAACTTTAAAAATCCAGAGTTCATTTCTCTTCAATTCTCATGTCTCGGACAGGTCCCTTAAAATGCAAATATCCTGAGTTCTCCAAAGCACTGAGTGGGACCTATCCTTCCATAGTTTTTTTTTTTTTTTTGCGTGCATGTCCTAAACCCATTTAAAGAGCAAAGTAATGGCTCAGGGCAAGTAAAATTAGAGCTATGTTCATACTTCCCAATAATTATTTCTATAAATTTTCATATCAATAATAATAACCATAATAAACAAAGTAGAACTGCATCTGAAACTAAATTCTTAAGAGTCAAGTTCAATCCTTGTCTATCTGATCTTAATCCTTATCTAAATTATTATAATGACTGAGCCCCAGTGGCGTAGTGGTTGTGCGTGGGACTGTGGCCCACTGGGATGGAGGTTCAATTCTAGCTCCACAGGAGCAAAGGCTCAGTGTCCTACTCCCACCACCAGAGGGCAGTGATGCCTAAAAAAAATTCTAAATTACTATAATGATGCAAAATGTTGGATTAGATCTCTGAAATCATCAAATCAGAGCCAGGTTTTCTGTCACCCATTTTTCATTCTGTCAGCCATTTTATTTAACTAACATGATGTCTGAGAAATTCAAGGTGTGATTTTTACCCATGAGCTCAAAATAGACATTAGCAACATTCATTTTCATCATCTAAATAGGAATAGCTAAAAGAAACAACAAGCAAAATAATCAAAAATTTAACTTCTTTCCCAAAAGCAACCCAATATACTACAAGAGCTTATCTGACCTCCAGCTAGCCGAAGAAGAGCTACCATGAGTCAGGTGTAGACAAGCATCCACTCTCCATTTTTATGATTTGTTTCTATAGTACACTGCTCCTGGATACCATAATGTGTCCATCTGCGTGGTCTGGATAAACGAATTCATAGACATTGACATGTGCATTAGAAAAGAGCTTTATATGCAAATCCAATCGAATATTGAGGAAACATCCCAGCCCCGTCCAGATCATCAATAAGCCCAATATTAACCCATATATCCAACACCAAGCTATGAAACCCTCTTCAGACTCACAAAAACAGGCAATGATACAAATTGAGATCACAGGTCAGTCATCCCACAGGGTAGGAAGTTTTGTAGATCCAGTGACATTGGAAGCAACTTAGCCCTAATAGGGTTCCTACAGCTCAGGGCACTAATGTTGTTTCATGCGTCATGTCAGGTACAAGGTCTGTCAGGGAGTGGACAGAGAGAGAGAATATCTCTGGCCTCCAAGGAGGAATACCAGAATTGCCAGAATGCTCAGGAGAAAGCCATGTTCCCACAGAGGGTTCATTGGCTATGACCTGATTGACAGGCTAGAATCTACCTCTTCACTCTGAGTCTTCAAACTTACACAATATTATATAGCTGCCACATTATCATAAGTATATTTTATTTTTTAGATTTTTATTTTAAACCATTTTATAAGGACCTAATGGATACATCACATCATTCTATAGTCCAATCATATGATGCAGTGCTGTACAATTGTTACCACACTCCTTTAATCAGTTTCAAAGACTTTTCCTTCTTGTAGCTGTGATGTCACTCAGGAACCCTTATTCTAGCTATTGTCTCTACAGGGTCACTCATTCTGGGCTTCATATATCAAAATAACTTTCAAGAACACATTAAAGAGAGTCAAGAAATCTACCAACAATGACAAAATACAGTAGAAATAAACCCCTTTATGAGAATAAAATTAAAATCCACAGAAAATATTAAAAACTACATCCCTTTCTCAATAACTTAAAATATAGATATTACCATAGTCTAATCAATGACACTATAAACAGAAAGTCCATGTGTTCTGGAAAGATGATTGATTAGATTCTCCAGCACAAAAATTGTAAGGATACCTCTAAGGTGAATCAAAGACAGATTAGAAAATTCAGATTAAGAAATGCAACTTGAGCTCTCATTTAATCTCCAATCTAAGAAAAATCAATTCTTACAACATGATGCTGCCACATACATACTTTTCCTCACAAAGGAAACATAGAAGATAAGGGTGCTATAGCAAGTGTGGTGAAGATATTAGATGGTGCCTGTTTAATTTTAAACAAGCAACCATCTAAGTGAGATGTCAACTAAATCCACATGGAAGAAGCATGCCAACATGCATGACTAAAGTATTATAGATTATATAATCCAAATCCAAAGGATTGGATAGTGAATAGTATAATCGCATAAATTGTCAGATTCTAAATAAAAAAAAATGTCATATTCTAACATGCAAATGACTATGGACGACAGTGGAAATCCAAAAAACATTGTCAATATCTACAAATTAAATGAGCCTCTGGGGATTTACCTTCTTATTATGATTGAGTGATGGCAATAAACTAGTTATCACACGTAATATTTTAGAGACAATTATAATAGATTAAATGATAAATCTGACGTGAATAGTTAAAGTCTTGTCTTTTGATCCCTTTTGACACACTTTGCACTGGATCTGACTTTTGATTACTTTCTCATACAAAACAGTTACATGTAATAAAGCAAATGTAGAAGGGTCACATGTTTAAATTTAAAATACATAAATGGCATAAGAAGCATACCCCTTCCTTCATATCTTTAATTTTCTAATTTTGATAGAGATAGGTGCATATGGAAATTCCTCTATTATCAAAAAGTTAATGGGATGACTTAATGCAATATAAAAGCAGCTTCATTTTATAGAGTTACAATAATGTCTGATAGATATTGTGGAGATGTGCAGAGTGCATGGCCTTGTGTAAATGTGGCAGATACTGAATAGTTTTTATTGTTTGATGCATAACTTAAAATTTCTAGAATGTTTGCAATTTTCATATCTGTAATATCATAATTCATGTACATTATTCAACATTTTAAATGTCCCACTAAACAATTGTGTTCCACACAAAAGACATCTACGTCCTAAATCTATCCATTAGGTCCTCAAAATAGTACTTCAGATACGTTGGCATTTATTTTAAATGCTGTGTTAACTTTCCACAAAATGCAGAAGTCACTAATAATACTAATCAAAGTCCTGTTTGTTAATTTTTGAAAACTAGTATTTAGTGTGTAAATGTCAAATACTCTCACTTGGTAGGCAGGCCATCATGATCTCTCTCCCAGATGGTTGCCCTAGCCTTCCAATCACTCTCTCACTTTGCTCTGGCCCTTTTCTGTCTTATCTTCACAGAGCAACAACAGCATGCCTGTCTAGCCTTACAGAGGGTCATGTCAATCTCCCGCTGAAAACAACTACTCAGTTTCAATATACAGTAAAAGAAAAAGTCTTATATGTTCCCAACCCATTACCCCCCATTAGCTGCCCTTTCATGTCTATTATGACTCCCTTCTGTCCTACAGTGCCTTCAACTTCTGCTCACACGGCTGCTCTTGGTTTTGCAGTACCACATGCAGGCTCTCTATTGAATACTCTTGCTGATTTCACACCTGAATATCTCTTTGTGCTAATATCTACATAGCTAGTTGTATCATTTCTTTCAGATTTTTATTTAAAAGTCACTCTCTGAGTAAACCCTTCTCTGTTTCCCTACCTAATGTTTAGCATCTTATTTTGCTTGACTTGTATAATTCGTTCATGTCCTCAGTTTTTCCCTCCTCAATCTAGCATAGAAACCAATATCCTGTGTTTATCATTTCTATCCGCAATATAGACTGCACTAAAAGTATTCAGTTATCAAATGGGATGAAAAATATTCAAATTGATGCTTTTTCTTATGCCTATGTTTTATCCAAGCAATTTTATTAGGAGCTAATCCAGACATCGTGCCATTCTGAAATTCAATTTTAATAAAAAGAAAGGCATAGTATTACATTAGAATTAGAAAAAGTATTTCACGCTATAGCATATGTCAATATTTACTGATGGCTCATTTTATTAAACAGCTAGAGATTAATAAACCATTCATAATTAATCATTAAAAATAGAATGTCACTTTTGAGTATTTATAATTTTCTGTGTTGTCTATAGATTGAAGCATATGATTGTTGCTCAAGCTTATATCTTGACGAATAAACAACAAATTTTAAATCAAGTTCAACTGTCCAAGGAGATAGTCTGAGATAAACTATGTATAAATATGTTTTCTATAGTTATGTTCCAGTATTAGGTATTGATTATGTAATATAATATTAAACCAGTCCCCCATCAACAAACAAACACCACCACTCTCATCTGGTCTATCCTATAGCAACTTTATATAGGCTTCCTGAGGCTATGAATCTTAATGGGAGCAGAGAGCCTCATCTTTCTTTTGCCGAGTGGGTGGTGGTTTTGAACCACCAACCCTGTGGTTTACAATCCAATGCTTGTTGTTATTATTAGACGTCATTTCATTAGTTCCAATCCATGACAACCTAATGCATAACAGAAGGAAGCATTGTCTGAACCTGCATCATCCTCAACTTTTTTCCTATTCTTGGCACCAAGAATATGGGAAGTATGGGAGGCACAGTGTGAACCCTTTTTGTTAAAGACCTTCCTCTTTTTCATTGCTCCTTCACTTTACAAAGCATGCTGTCTCTCTTTAGGGACTGCTATCTCCTGAAAACATGCCCAAAGTATGAAAGAGAAAGTCTCACTATCCTTGCCTCTAAGGATAATTCTGCTGTACGTCTTCCAAGATGGATTGGTTGGTCCTTTTAATAGTTCATGGTGTTTTCAATATTTTTCTCTAGCACCACAAAGTTTAGTCATGCCTAAATCAGATTGCATTGCAATGCTTAAAACAATTTTACAGATTTTTCGTATAATTGAAATAAGGATTTTTCAGTCTTCTCACTCGGATTTTGACTTATACATAACTTTTTTCGTGATTGTATTTCTGATTATATCAATTACAATGATAAACTCAAAAATCTTCTAGCCTTTTATGCCCCTTTCTCCTTCCTTTTCTCTTTCTATGATACAAATAATTTTATCTAAATTTTTCACTATTCTATTCTTTAAGATTATTTTTTTAAAAATCAGAAATGTAGTCCTTATAATACATATTCATGTTGTTTTGTGTGTTTTCAAGTTGATTATAAGTTATGACTATCCTGAATGTCAGGGAACACCTGCTTTGTAGGAATTTCTAGGCTGTGGTTTTTCTGTGGTAAAGTTGCTTTCACTGAAACACACTGTGTAGTTCATTCTCACTGATAACAACCATATAGGACAAAATATAAACTGTGTTTGAGGTTTTCAATGCTATCAACCTTTACAAGGGCAGATAACCTCATCTTTTATCTTTGGGCAAATTGGTGGGTTTCAAAACTAGTCATTACTAACTTAGTACTTAGCTTACCAAGTCACCTTGACTTTTTGAGTTGCAGATACTTGTGGGTTCAAACAACTGACCTTTCCATTCACAGCTTAATTATTGTGCAGACAGGTATTCATCATATGTGCATATACCATACTCCTTACATTTTACCCTAGTTAGATTCCAAATATCATATTACTATACAAAAGTCAACATTATGGGAAAACACAGGGTGATCATATCAGATAAAATAGAGGATGACTACCTCAAAACATAAATATCAAATTACATTATTGCATATCTATCATTTTGTTTCATCACATAACTGGGAAACTACTGAAAATCATTACCCATAACTTCAAACATGATAGTAGTTAGCATTTTCTCTTTATACTTGGCATTCTTTCTTCCAGGTGAAAGGCATTAATATACAAAATAGTTTATGAACCGGTTTCATAAACAAAATGCCAGATAACAAAATAGCTGATATGTGAAGAGTTAATGGAAGTATGAACTAAATACTTATTCTCTCTGACTCCTCAGTGTGTTTTTAATTGAATTAAAAACAATAAACATTATTTTTTAAAATTACAGTACCATTTTTTAATCAATATAAGAGAACAGAAATGATTAGATGAAATCCACTTTAAATGACTCAGGCATTTAATAAACAGGTTAAAACTTATGAAGTATATTTCCTGAGTGATCTCAAAATTTTATACTGTGTTGTGCAACAAACATCCATTCACAAATTCAGCTGTACATAGTTGCAATAAGGATATATTAGTTTAATTCATATATCAACAATTAAAATTTTAGTGACTACATAGAATAATGTTATGTTTAATAATGCTGCACATCTTGTGTGAATTCTTTTTATTTTATCTCATTTTGGGGGGTTGAAAAGTCTCTTTTTAGTCCATCATAGATATAGATTTTATATAAGATCCATTTAAGTATAGTGTTCATGAGTAACTATTATGGAACCTCTTTGCAGTTTTTCCAGAATAAACATTTTCATCTGTTTGAGTCTGGACAGACTAAAGAAACAAATTCATAAACACCTATATGGATTTAAAGGAAAGGTTTATTTACAAGAGGAATGGAACATTGAGAAAGCATCCCAACCCACTCCAGTCCAAGGTCATAAGTCCAATAATAGCCCATATGTCTGATACCAATCGATAAAGTCTCCTTCCAACTTGCAAAGCACATGCAATGACACCACGACAATCACAGGCCAGTGGGTGAAGACTCTTGTTTGTCCGGTGGTAGTAGAAGCATCTCAGTGCTGGCAGGAGTCTCCCCGTAGCCTCCCAAGCATCTCAGGACTAGCATGAGTCTCCATGTGGCTTCTCTGGCCCAAGATATTTGGCTCCATCAGGGAAAACCCATGTGGCCTCTTCTCTGGCTCCTCCATTTTCCAGGAATCAGTGTCGATCAGCATGTTTTCATCTTGTGTTGTCAGTAGTTTGTCTCCAAGAGAGAGTGAGTCAAGTCTCTCTTCTTCAATTAGGAAATACTGTGAAACTTCCCAGAAATCTCAGGAGAAAGTCATGCCCACACAGGGGTCTCATTGACTATCTCCAGATTGACGAGCTAGACTCCACCCCTATATCCCAATCATGAAATTGGCATCAAGTACCATGATCACCACAACATTGTATTGATAATATCAAGTAAAACACACAAGGCAGATTTTAGAGCATAGTGAAAAATAGAATCTTGAGTTACAATTATGGTCTCTGTTTTACCTCATTAATCTTTTTAGACTTACATATGTTAATATGTATAATTAAGAGTATTACATGCATGAAAGCCTCGAGAGATGACTCTTCAGAAACTGTAACAGGAGTAATGGTTTCATGAGGGTATAGTAAGGGGGGGAAGGAATGGTAAGAGGAAGCTGATAGCAATGATGGCTATATAAGCCCACTTATGTAGGCGAATGGATAACAGAATTGCAGGTCAACAGATACACTGGATAGTCTAAGATATGGCAAAAAATAATGATAATATATAATATAATAATAAGGGTTTCTGAGAAGTAGGGTGAGGGAGGGAGGGGATAATTGGGACCTGATATCAAAAAAGTTCAAGAAGAAAGAAAATATTTTGAAACTAATGGTGGTAGCAAATGTAAAATTATGCTTGATCTACTTGAATTATAGATTAATATCATATCTATGTGAGTTCCCAATAAAATTATTAATGCAGCAAAATAATGGAGGACAAGAAATGGGAATGTGTGAACAGAATTAACAAGTACTCAGAGATATTGATATATGATGTGAAAATGTCTGATATACAAAACTACAACGAATACATATTTGATGAAAGTATCTTAAAACAATTTAAATTTTGACAGATTATTGTTAAAATCCCCATTATGGAGCTCTTAGAGTGTCATTCTGGGTTGGCTTATATGTTGTTGTGTTTATGGAAGATATGACCCAGGATTTTATAAGTCAGCAGAGGCATCCAAAGTGAGAAGGTTTGGCCAAAGCTTCCAGATTAAGACTATATTCCAAGAAGAAAGCACTCTGTCAGTTTCGGAGGAATTAACCACATGGAAGTTTATATACAGAATAGAAATATTGTCGGATACTGAAAACCTCATGAAAATGAAGCATACGTCTCCTAGACAGTGCCAGAAGATGGGCACCTCTGGCCAGAAGGCACTTAAAATATGACTAAGGGAAAGTTTATTTCTCAATGCAGAGATGACCATAATGACCTGGATGGAGTAGACGCTAGAGAAGGAAGGAAGACTTGCAGGACATTCATTTGGTGATGGGACATTACTTAACCTGAGGAAAAAAATAGCTGAAAAATCAATTATTAATTGAAACTTGAAATGATTTTGGCAAGTATGAGAGCTGGTGAACCCACTTGCCTGGAGACGTTAATTTGATCATTAGATGGGTTTAAGACATGCCAGAAAAGAAACTTTGAAAAGCTATGCCCCACTCAGTGCTTTGGAAAGCTCAGGGCATTTGCATCCCAAGAGACTTGCCTGGAGCAAGAATGAAAGAGTGAAAACAAAAAAGGAACTCTCTGGCTCTTTGAAGTTTGAAATCCAGTGGTTTTGTCAGAACTGAAATATACCCGGAACCATAAAGAAAACTCTTCTCTAGGACTGAACATTAAAGGAAGCCTGTGAGTTTGCTAAACTGCTTGCTAAGTGATCACCTGGATCTGCTTGTTGAGTATAAGAAATGCAGCAATAGAGAAATGGGTTGAGACTGCTCACTGACACCTATGGGGCTGGTTTACAGGAACTAGAGGAGAAGATGAGAGTGTGTTGACTGATCTGAAGTTCTTGACTTAGCACAAAGCGGCTTGGGTTGTTGAGAATTTGTGATGTGGCTAACGTCTAAGGCAGAGGTTCTCAACTTTCTAATGCCACGATCCTGTAATATAGCTCCTCAAGTTGTGTTGAGTTCCCAATGATAAAATTATTATCATTGCTCTTCATAAGTGCAATTTTGCTACTGTTATGAATCAGGCGACCCCTGTGAAAGGATTGTTCAGCCCCCAAAGGGTTTGTGACCCACAGGTTGGGAACTGCTGGTCTAAGATAAGGCGACCAATAGACTCCCTAGTGAGGTTAATTGAAGTAGTGCATATTGAGTTGCCCCAAACCCAACCATATGAGAGGATATATTTGAGTCTGTGAACTGGTGCATATTTTTGCAGATTTTATGGATGGCGTCTTCTGATTTCACTTTGCTTCTGCCTTTGGACTTTACAAAGTTTCAGCTGGAATGAAGTTTATTCATGGCAAAAAATATGATTGTCTCTTCAGAGCACTGGTTTAATGCATGTGGGCAATAAAGAAATTGGATACTCCAATTGGGGTGAATAATGGCACAAGGTGGTTGGCTTACGATTTTTCATAGGTGCTGGAACATATTTAAAGGAATATAAGATTAAGGTGTAGGTGTTACTGAACTGAAATTGTTAGGCATAGGATATTTTTGTTTTGGTCACTTAAAGATGCTATGTTTAAATGAGAGTTGCACATATTGCATTGCATGGATTTTAGCTCTATCCTGTTAGGTACAGATATGATTTTATTAGTTGTTTAAAAATTATATATGGCTAAAGAGTCATATGAAAGCTACAAATTAAAAAGGAGTGAGTGGTTTGTGGCAGTTATAATATATGGTGTCAATTTGAGAGAATTCATAATGAAAGGGTGAAGTATGGCCTTTCAATAAAGGTATAACCAATGAGACTTCTGTATGAACATGGCCTTCTCCTAAGAATTCTGGGGTATCCTACTTTCCCTCTTTGGAGTTGGGAGACACTTCTCTCTCTTGGCTCACTACCTTGGAGATGCTCTACTGAGAAGACACATGGCAATATGTCCTAGGAGTTAGAAAAGTCACATGGAGACCCCTCCAGCACTGAGAAGCTTACAATGCCAATGAATCCACAAGACTTTCAACCCACTTGCCTATGCTCTTCCTGTATTTGGCATCATGACATCTACATCATGTGTCTTAAGAGGATTTAAATTTGGTATTGAATATATTGGACTTACAGTATTGAGTATATTGGTATTGAGCATATTGGACTTACGGCCTTGATCTGAACTGGACTGGGATGTTTTCTCAATATTCAATTGCTCTTCTCTATAAACCTCTTTCTTTTATACCTATGAATATCTATGAATTTGTTTCTTTAGTCTACCCAGGAGTAATAAAACAGCATCAATTGATCTGTTTTCCTTGCTTGGGCTGCCCTTCTACCTTCGCAATAATGATGGCCTTTTCCAGGGACTTATCTCTCCTGAAAAAAGTACAAAAAGTACAAAAAGTTCAAAGTACATGGGACAAATTGTCACCTACCTTGATTCTAAGGATCATTCTGGCTATACATCTACCAAGACAGATTTTTTTTTTATTTTGGCAATCCATGATACTTTGGATATTAGTGACCAGCACTATAATATAAATGTCTCGATCCTTCTGTGGTTTTCCTTATTCAATGTCCAACTTTCACATATATATGAGGTAACTGAAAATGCCCTGGCTTGGGTCAGGAGTACTTCGGTTCTGAAAATAACATCCCCATTTTTCAATAGTTTAAAAAATATTTGCACAGCAGACTTACCCAGTGCTTCATTGGATCTCTCTTGACAGCTATATCAATGAGACTTGATGGTGGATCCAAATAAGATGAAATTGTTTTATCCTTTATCATGATGTCACCTATTGTTCTAGTCGGGAAGATTTTGGTTTGCTTTATATTACATTGTAATCCTAATAATGTCCGCAATTCTTTTTCTTTAAAAACAAGTCTTTCAAGTCCAGCTCACTTACAGTAAGCAAAGTTGTGTTATCTATAAACACAGGTTGCAAATTTCTTTAATCACAGATTATAAATCACAGTCTTGATGCTCCATTCTTTTTCATATAATACAGTTTCTCTGATGATTTGCTTTGCATAGGTATTGAATAAGTATGATGTCAGGATACAATCAAGATGTACACCTTTCCTGACTTTAAGCCATTCAGTATTCACTTTTTTTTTCCTACAACTTCCTCTTCATTCATATGCAGGTTTTACATGAGTACACTGTAGTGCTCTATGATACTTATTCTTCTCAAGATTATCCATAGTTTGCTATAATCCACAGGTTATATGTATTTCATAATCAATAAAATAAACACTTTTCTAGTATGTTCTGCTTTCAGCCACGATACGATACATCTAATACCAGCAGTGACATTATTTGTTCAATGTCCTCTTCTAAATACAACTTGAACTTCTTGCAGCTTCCTATTAATATATTGCTGCAACCTATTTTGTATTATATTCTACAGAAGTTTTCTTGCATGTGATATCAATAACATGTTCTATAATTTGCGCTTCTCTTTTGGCCACTTTTCTTTGGAATAGATAAAGATATGGATGGATAAGCAGCTATCTTTCAGATTTCTTGACATTGATGTGTGAGTGCCTCCACAGTTTCCTGAGCTTGGTGAAACTTTTCAATTGGTATGGGGTGAATTCCTGGAGTAATTTTTGGCTACCGCTTTCAATGCAGCATTGGTTCTTTATTATATGCTCCCTTTTAGAATCGGTGTATATAGGTTTGTTCATTTTAATAATGTAAGTCTGTGATTTTTCACCATCTTCTTTTCATGCTTCATCATTCAATATTTTGCTTATACATTTTGTTGATATTGTAACTCCAGGATTCTCCTTCAGTTCTTTAAATTTTAGATATACTAAGCATGTGCGTCCTTTTCAGTTTGCTAACTGTATGTCTTCCTACATTCATTTCAGTATTTCAATATCTTCTGGAAAAGTCTTTTAAAAAATCCTGCTCACCTCTTTCACTTCACCATTTTTTGCATTTGTTTTGTTCCACTTGTTTCCATAGCTACTCTATGATTAAGAGAAAGATTCGAAGTCTTTTCTTTCCACTTTGATCTTTTCTGTCTTTTTAATGATATTTTGATTTCTTCATATATGTTATTCTCGAGGTCCTTTTCAGCTTATTAGATCTTGTTATTAGTGTTCTAAGAGGAAGCTGCAAAAATAAGAAAGAACCTTGGAAAGCTAAATTGACACAGTGACTGAGCTAATGGGATCAATATAAGAACAACTGTAAGGCTGATGCTGGACAAGGCAATGTTTCAGTTTGTTTTTATAAGGATCATTACAAGTTTGAACTTACTGGTCAGTGCATATTAACAATAGATTTAGTATTTGGCATCTGAAATTGAATAGATAGTTAGTATCCTCTCACACACAGCATTTTACGTCAGGGTAGAACAGGAAATGTCCTTTTTAAAGATGAATGCAATACAGTTTTTTTAAGTGCATCATACCTGCATTCTAAATTTAGCCAATACTGGTCCACTTCAGCTCACTAAAGCCAACAATATTGATACTTAAGCTTTCCATTTCACTTTTGATGAACACAAGTTTTCTTAGATACTTTGTGCATCAAAAGTCTGATAATTATTACATATGTTCAGCTGTTTCTTCTCATCTTGAGTTTGGCCCTGTGCACTTGAGAATTCGATGACTTGGGAGGGATCTCCTACTAGACAATTAGACTTCTAGGAATTTGTTGTTTGGGTGGGAAGAGTTTTAATGGTCATAATAGTAAAAGTCTAAAAGATTTCTGGTGGTGTTAACAGTTACCCATTGGAGTCCTAACTTTAAGGACAAAGTTTAAAGCTAACACTCCCTCTGCAGTGAAGTTGACGCCCATGAAGCTTTGCAAGCTCAGAAAACCACAAGAACAGTTCTACTTTGTCCACAGAAATCAAATCAATGGCAGTTTACTTCAAGACAAGTGAATGCTAATGGTGCTTTGTGTAAGGCTTGAAAGAAAACTAGAAAAATATGAAAGTGGATAATGAAAGAAAGGTGGTAATTTTGATACAATGGAAAATTTAGTCTGAATTATATAAATATGTTGTGCAGAGGAGAATGTGTGTCAACACACTTGGATCTTCAACTGTGGAGGTATCTTTAAGGTGTAAAATGATTTCCCTGATTATAGTAGAATATGAGAAAAGAAGAAATGGGGTTAAAAATGGACTGTGGGAATAAGTAATAATAATAAACCTAATATTTCAAAAACAATTAAGCAAGCTCAGGACATATACTCTAGAATTTCCACCAGCCGCATTGGTGGACACTCTTTTGTTAGAGATCGAATCTGTGATTGACGCATGTAACCAACTACCACAGCAGAAAATCCATTATCTTAAACTGGAGAGGACAAAGACATGTGAAAAGATAGAAAGCTGCTTGCCTTTTGGAATTCTTACACAGGAGATATGTTCAAAAATCTCTCTGTTTCCCTCCAAGTAAAAAAATGAACGATTCCTAGAGCAGATTAGGTATCAACAGAACTGATGGAAATGGGAAGCATATTTGGAGGCTTCCTAGGTTTCAGAGAATGAAGCCACGTCCTATCAGCTTTCTAAGAGTCAAGTTGACGTTAAATCAGTTTGGAGCCTCAGGCTGCTGTTCAGCCTGCAAAGAAGAATAAAGCAGCCTCCAAGTGGAAGAAATAGCAATGCCACTCAGATGGATTAACGCAATGGGATCACCTTAAAGAATCATGCAAAGTTTCCACTTTAGGGTGTCAAGAACAGGGAGCTAATGGTCAGAACTCAAAGACCTGCACCTTGAATTTAGATAGTATGACTAAAATCTCGTGTCCAGAATGTGGAGTCATTGCTCACATGGTAGAGAATAATAAATAATAATAGTAAGTTTCAATTCCTAAGAGATAACATAATTTGTTTTGCTGTGCTTGACCCAGTTTGTCCACTCTTTGCATCCAACTTACATCATTTGTAGTAGACTCAGTGGCACTGAATTTTATATTAGAAATATAAAATTTTAATTCATACCTCTTAGACAATTGTGCTTTGTGAGTAGACAATTTGTAGATTTTATAGGTCAATAGATGGAGAGAGTCGTGCACAGGGTGAAATTACTTTTACATAAGTGTCACCCATATGTTGTGTCCTCACTGACTCACAGTGCTATGAGTGAAAGTGCAAGAGACACACCACAGGATTTGTGCCACTCTGACATCTCACACTGGGGCAAAACATGAAGTGAAAGCAACAGAGCAGCAAGGAAAGCAAAGTAATGAAGTCCCAAAGAAATTTCAGAAATAGAATTCTGATGTAGGGTTCTGGGAGGGTGGGGGATAGGGTGAGGCACTTAACTTCATCAAACTCAGAGAGGAAAACATTCATAAAGATCTGCAGATATACCTGGAATTACTTATAGCGTTCATCTTTACATAAGATAGGCAGGATAAAGAATCCCGAGGAGAAAACAACAGTTCCAGTGGCACATGGGTGAAGAGGAGATTGGTGAAAAGGAGTGGTGAGTCCAAAACTCAAAGGCAAGGGAACAACAAGTGATCTAAAATCATTGGCAGGGAGGGCATAGAATGCCTGGTGAGGTTGGCTTGAGTGCAATGTAGCCAATAGGAATTACTGAAAGTTGCCAAATGAAGGCTGATTATGGTGATAGGATAGGAGGAAATTATAGTAAATCAAGAATTAGGAGGCAAAAGACAGCTACAGAGGTATAAATACAGATATACATATGTATAAATATATATATATTATGATAGGAATATAGTTCTATGTACATACACTTATATGCTAACTATTAAGGTAGCAGAAGGACATTGAGCCTCTACTCAAGAACTCCCCCAAAATAAGAGGACTTTGTTCTAATAGCTTCTCATTCTGTGGGACCTTCCTGACAGGATCACTGAAGACAAAATGAGCGCATAAGCAAACATAATGAAGAGAGCAGATGAGAGCAGATGGTGCCCGGTTATTAAAAGATATAGCATCTGGGGACTTAAAAGGCTTCATGTTAAGCAACCATCTAGCAGGGAAGCAACAAAGCCTATATGGAAATAGTACCCTAAGGTGTCAAGGTGTCAAGGGAATCAGGTATCTGTGTCGGAAGGTACCAAATAAACAATTACATCGAGGCAAACAAGGTGGGGTCTGAGTGAAGACCTGTATTAGGCTAGGTAGACTAGAGAAACAAATCAAGGGAGACTCACATGTATATAGGAAAGATATTTATATGCAATAGCAACTGAATATTGAGAAAACATTCCAGCCTAGTCCAGATCAATTCCATAAGTATACTAGCCCATATATTCTATATCAATGTAGGGTATATAAAGTCTTCTTCAGATTCACAAAGCACATGCAATAACACCAGATGTAGGAAGATCACAGGCCAGTGGGTGGAAAGTCTTGTAGATCCTGTGGAGTTGTAAGCTATTCAACACTGGCAGAGATGTCCAAATGGCTTCTCAAACTTAGGGCACTAGTGTAATTCCATGTGTCTTGTCAGCTGCTATGTCTTCTAGGTAATACAAGCAGAGTCTGTGACTCCTTCCTCCAGAGGGGAAATACAGGAGTTCCCAGAATTCTCAGTAGGAGACCATCCCCTCACAGAGGCCTCATTGAATATGACAGAATTTAGAGACTTCATTCTTAAACCTCTCAAGTGCCAAATTGACTCCAGATTATGAAGCTAGTAAAAGACCCAAAGCACATTTGTAGATCATTGGACATTCCCTCACAGAAGAGTCACAAAGAAAGGAGGAGTAAGCTAAAGTGCACAATAGCATTGATGAAACAAATAACTTTACTTTTGCTTTTCGATGATCCCTGTCCTCCACTATCACGACCCCATTTCTATCTTTCACATCTAGCTCTACTGGTGTAGGTAAATTTGTATAGATAAGAGTTCTCAACACATAAACCCCTTAGGAACAGTACTGGAAGTAGTGATAGCATGAGGGTAGAGGAAAGGAAGGAGAGGTGAGGAAATGGGGGATTGATAACAATGAAGGACATATAACTCATCCAGAGGGATGAATAATAGAAATGTGGTGAATAGAGACAATAGAAGGTGTAAGACATGAACTAACAGTATATAATTCATCAAGGGTTCCTCACATTGGGAGGGTCAGGAAGGGTTGGAAAAATGAGGAGCTGATACCAAAGACTCAGCAGAAACAAAATATTTTTAGAATGATGATGGCAACAGATGTACACTTGTGTTGATTCAAATGATGCAATCACTGCTGTAAGAGCTATAAGAGTCTCGATAAAGTTATTGAAAACACAAAAGTAAAATGTCAACCATATTTGAGTCAGATGATTCAGAAGATGAAATCTTCTATTTATAGTTGATTTTAGACTTTTATGGCAGTGTGAATATTGTTGTTATTAGGTGTCATATAGTCAGCACCAACCCACACTGACCTGAGGCTCCACCAAATGAAGCTGAATGGTTCTACACCATCGTCAAACTTGTTATTACACTTGAGCCCATTGATGCAACCAGTGTATCAAAAGAATGTGGTAGGAAGATTTTTCTAGTCATATGATGAATACTTGAACTTTGTGGACCCATAAAATTGAATGTGAGAAAGTTGAATGTTCTTTAAAATATTTGTCAAATACATAGACTTATGGTTAAAATACAATTTGGAAATTCTTTGTAAAGTTAATGAGACAGTATTAACATAGCATATGTTGTGTCAAATCTTTTGAGATGTAAAAGATCAGATTGAGCAAGATGTCAAGAAACTGAGCAAAAGTGGGGGAAGATATCTTCCTAGACACATGAGATCCCAAATCCCAAGAAAACAAATATCCCACTGAGAAAAATCCACCCCTTATGTCCGGTACCTGAATTTCCAAATTTTAGTCCACTAAATGACTAGAAAATATTTTTGTTTGTTTTTGAAAGCAACCCAGCTGTGATATTTCTGTTGAAGCAGCAGAGTAACAAAATAAGACAGTACCCATTTCCTTAAGTTTCAAAAAAATGTTACATAATTTTCTAATACCCATTGAATTTAAAGTTTTAGAAAATGTAAGAACTATGAGGAATCACTGGCCTATTCTCCAACATGGTATGTCTAGTTTATGTTAACCAAACTCCAGTTAATCTATTAGCATTTGATCACAAATAAAAGTTGTTGTTTTAAAACACTGGATTTTGAAGTAATTTGTTTCATGGTGTTTTGTGGCAATAGTTGACTTATTCATTGATGAAAAAGAAAACACCACATTGATCCAATTACATTCAAGTTTAAAGAAATAATGTTACTTTGGAGAACTCCATGGAGGTACATGTACTAACACATAAAAACGGAAAAGTCAATAAATATTTGTTGGGTGTTAAATGAAACTAGAAAATAAGCTTTAGCTTTTCAAGAAATAAACTACTAGCCAAACTGATTTCAGTGTTCTTGGAAAATCTTTGTGGAATATAAAAGATAAGGGAAATTAAAACATTTTGAATCAGATATCTTAAGCCCTTTTCACAATGCTTTTGTGACTTTGGTCATTCTTAGAAGAAAATCCAACTTTCTCCATGGTATCATTCCTCCATCCATCCTGACCTTCTTACTATTCTTATTATATTACTTGCCTAACTTTCCATACAATATAAATCACATATGATAAGTTTTCAGTGGTATTAATTTTTGTCTTCACAGTTCAGTATTAAATTCTGAACTTAAGATGTATTTAATAAGAGGAATTATTCCTTGCCTTATTCAATTTATAGTAGCTGCAAGCATTTCTAGAGGATAGATGGATTTGTAAATGTCACCTATCTTCTTCTTTCACTGGTGGCTCTTTCAAAGTGTGTCTTTCACTGTGTGTGTTCTTTGCAAAGCTTAGAAGTGAAGATAATAAAGAATTATCTTAATCATCAAGTTGAGACACTTATAGGGGAATACAAATACACTGAGGCATGTAAAATTTTTAAAATATTTAAGAATAAGTAGAAAGCATTCTAACTTGATTTGGATGGATAAATACATTAAACCAAGAAATTAGTTACTATTCTTGGTACTCTGAATGTGTAGACAAAAAGTCTTAAAATCAATATCTATTCAATTCTAAAGGGACAGCCTATGTTAATTTTATCAAAACCATTCCAGAAAGTGACATGGAGAAAACTTCCATATTAATTAATAAGTTAAATATATCTTCAAAGAATAAGAAAAAAGAATTTCATGCATAAATATAGCTTCTTATAATATAAGTAGTTTGACTTAATTTTGTCATAAGATATTTTTGTTTATAAGACTCCCAATACTACTGTGACAGTTACATAATTTTCTGTCAATTTACAAAGAGATGGAGTCTAGTCTGTTAATTAGGTCGCAGCTTGGTGATCTTATTTAGAGGCTCAATGGAGTTAAATAGCTCACTGGAGGCCAGATACACTCCCTGTGCTTCATATTCCTGCTCACCAGCCACATGGAACTACACTGATGCAGACAGAGCCCTAGAACTGGAGGAGCGACTTGGAGACCCACACCAGCACCGAGATGCTTTTAGCACTACTGGATCCACAAGACTTTCCGCTGGCCTGTGATCTTCCTGCATTCAGCATCATTGTATAGCTGTGTGAGTCTAAAGAGACACTTATGGACCAGTAATGACATACGGGGTAATATTGGACTTATGGACTTCAGCTTATCTAGCCTGGGATGTTTCTTAATGTAGATATAAAGTTCTAGATATAAAGTTCTCTCTTACACCTATGTGTGTCTCTGGATTTGTTTCTCTAGTTTACCCAGACTAAAAGCAATAAGTTATATTAATAAGTGCCCTCATTTCACTTGAAGTCTCGGTGAACCCGATGTGTTATAGAATATAACGGTTCCTTAGACTTTCTTGGCTATATTTTGTGTGTGTTTTTTTGTTTTGTTTTGTTTGTTTGGCGGGGGGGGGGGGCATCACTGCCCTCTGGTGGTCATGGAATTTACCCAGCCTTGCTCCTGAAGAGCCCCCATTGGATTTGAACCGCCAAGTCCGTGGGCCGTAGTGGTTGAGTAACCACTACACCTCAAAGATCCCAAGAATTGGAGCACAAGGAGACAGATGAAGGATCCAGACCCTGCCAAAAGCAAGAGATATTTCCCACTGTTTCAACTTATGTTGAAACCATGCTGCACTTTAAAAATATTTCATCATGGGTGTTGACTAGGTCCTAATTGATAAATAAATGAGAATTCTAGCACAGAAATAATGACAAAAGCCTTAACTATCACAATGATACTTTCGCTTTATGAAAGTGTCAAAATCTGAGCAAAAAATCTGAATGGGCACATCAACTGGTCAAAAAACATATTATCCATACACGTGTACCTATATTTTACAAAAGTAAAAATATGAATAATAAAACTGGTCTTCAGACAACTAGGTGTGCAGTTACCACCTTCAGAAAACAAATGAATTCCTTTTTTCAGTTGTGCAAAATACATAGAAAAGAGTTTCAAGTTTAAAAGATGAAAAATATGTGGGAATACCTTTTCACCATTACTATTACTGGAAGATATATAAATTTGCTTCAATACCTGAAATCAATGAATAGTGCTTTGTTTTTTTGTTGTTAGTTGTAAGTTTCAATTTATTGTGGCTCTCCGTACGGCATAAAGAAAACATTTCCAAGTCTTGCACAAACCTCACAAGTGTATTAGGATTGAGCTCATAGTTTCAGCCATATTTTGCTCAATCCCTAAATTGCCAAATACAATTTCTCCTGTCTCTCTCCAGGGTCTTCTCTCTCTATATTCAAGGGATTCAAGGTGAAGTATAGCTAAGGAGCGTGCTAAGTGTACTTTTTACAATATGGACTTGTTTGCTTTTGTAATACCTTCAATATTCTCTTCAAAACAATGACTTGAAGGCATGAATTCTTCTGTGTTACTTCTTCACTGTCCATTGTGCATGCATATGAAGCATTATAAAATACTCTGGATTGTGTTTAATTTTATTTTAAGTGGTCTCTTTATTTTTCAATAACTCATTTTATTGGGGGATCTTACAGTTCTTATAATAATCCATACATCAATTATATCAAGCACATTTGTTCCTATGTTGCCATCATTATTCCTAATCATTTTCTTTCTACTTAAGTCCTTGGTATCTGCTGCTCTTTTCTCCCCGTCTCTCCCCCACCTGCATGAACTCTTGACAATTTATAAAATATTTTAATTTTCATATTCCACACTGCCCAAGGTGTCCCTCATCCACATTTCTGCTACTCATCTCCCTGGGGCTAAGTTAGGAGTGGGATAAGGGAACTGTATGTCAATCACTGTGACAGACTCCACCTTTCTTCCCTCTTTCCCCCCATCTTCCCCCCACGCTCATGATATCCCTACTCCCATTATTGGTTACTCCTAGGTTTTCTGTTTCCAAAGTGCTTATCTGTACCAATGTACATGTCTTGCTTTAGCCATATTAGTCAGCAAGAACTGGGTTCACAATAGTAGACAGGGGGTGAGGAGAAGGAAGCATTAAAAAACTAGATAATTGTGTGTTTTGTTGGTACTATAACTGAATCCTATTAGCACATCCCTTTCTTGTGACCCTTATGTGAGGACATGTCAAATTTTCTTCATATAGACTTTGGGGCTCCATTTCATCCTTCCTCATTTGTATTGAAATTGCTGTTTTATTGGGGGTGGGGGTGTCTTATACCTGATACCTCATGATAACATGGGTTAGACCACTTCTTCCAGGTGGGCTTTGTTGCGTCCCTGCTATAAAACCACTTATTTAGTTTTAGACCTTTAAGACACCAGACACTTTACCTTGTAGTAACTGGGCTCCACCACATGTTTTTTGTTGTTGTTGTTGTTTGTTTTTTTGCCACATTGCCTATGCACCCATTTTCTCTTCAGTGATCATGTCAGGAAGGTGAACACCATGAAATGCCAGACTATTAGAACAAAGTATTCTTGTGTTGAGGGAGTACTTGAGTAGAGGCCTAATGTCCATTAGCTACCTTAATACTTAACCTATAAATATATGTACATAGACCTAATTGCCTATCTTAATATATTGACATATATACATGCCTATGTTTATACCTCCATAAAGGTCTTTTTCCTCATAGCTATTTCTTTATTTCCCTTATTATCGACCTGATTTACTATCACGCCCACCTTTATTTGACTCTATGTACTTTCTTTGGGCTGCACCACATTTGACCTAGCCCCACCAGGCATTACATGCCTTCTTTGCCCTTGATTTTTAGTTGCTGTTTGCTGTTGCCTAGTTCCTGGGTTTGTTCGTAAGTGGATTTTTCAAGTGGTCTTTGCAATAGATTTTCCAGTGCAAATTATTGTTTAAGTTCTTGACTACTATTTTCAAGGGTGACAAAGAATATTGACAATACTATGGACTGTCAAAAGAACCAAAGATATGTTATGGGAAAAATACAACCAAAATGTTTCCTAGAGGCAGGGATGGTGACAATTTATCTTACAAACTTTGGGCTTATTGTCAGGAGAGATCAGTTCATGGAACAAGACATGCTTTGTAAAGTCACACGGCAATGAAAAGGAGAAAGTCTCTCAAGAAGATGGCCTGCACAACAACTTTAACCATGGACCCAAACGGAAGAACAATTGTGGGGATGGTACAGGACCAGGCAGCATTTCATTCTGTTGTACCTAAGGTCACTATGAGTCAGAAACAAATGGATAACATTTATGTGCATGTATTTTGTATCTAAGTAAAATTAAATCCATTGGTAGGTTCAACTTTACTGTACTTATTAATATGGTGTTTATCAGTCCTTTGTGAGGATGACTTAATTATTCTTTAATCTTAAAGTGTCTAGTGGGACTAGTTGGAGCCCTGGTGGTGTCGTCGTTGCCTTGGACAGGAAGTCAAAAAGTCAAGATTTCAAAGCCACTGGGTCACTCCCTGGGAGAAAGACAATACTTTTACTATCATTACTCCCAGGGGGATGGATGACTTGGAAAGTGTAAGATATGATAAAATAATAGTAATTTATAGATTATCAAGGGTTCATAAGGGAGGGGCAATGGGAAAGGAAGGAAAACTGGGGAGCTGATACCAAGGATTTCAGCAGAAAGCAAATGTTTTGAGAATGATGAGGGCAACAAATGCACAAATGTGCTTGAGACCTGGCTATATATTGTGATAAGTGTTGTATGAGCCCCCAATAAAATGGTTTTTTGTATAGTTTCAATCTCAGAAAATTACTTAGGGCTTGCATACCTTGTCCTAGAAGGTCACTATATGGTGACATCCAATAGATTCCAGTGAGTTTGGTTTGGATTCAAGTTGACTAGTATATTCAATTAAAACAGTTTGTTCAAGAAGCTAATTTTGACAGAAGATTACCACAGTTACAACAAAATATAAACCAATCTATATATCCCTTATATGTGACACTTCCACATCTGTTTCCACTGGGAAAAATCCTTAGCAGATTCCTGAACACTGAAGCTAATATAAATATTGCTCTATTTTTTGAATCTGTTTCACTATTGGTAAAAGGGTAAGTAGGAAAGGCGATGAGGATAGTGATATCCATAAATTCATAGCTACCTAGTCCTAAAAAATTTTCATCCATTTAAATGCATAAATTGTTCAATAATGCTCCCTCTATACAAACAGTACCTGCATATCTCTTTACATAATTTTCTCATCATAAAAAATAATTAGTAGCCTTCTTGTATTTTTAATTCTTGAGCCTTTGGGCAAGTCTCTTAATTCTGTCACAAATTCCTCTGTGGCTCTGAAGGTGGAATAAAATTTGATTCACTAGATATAGCTATGTCTACATAAGCCTTGCTCTAACCACTTAAATATGGGCATTTCCCTGTGCTCTTTAGCACATGCAAGTACAAATGTTTCACTGTTTAAATATAGTCAAAATATTTCTAAACACAAATGCTTGACATGTGTAGGATACCATCATTTTTAACAATTTTTTTTTATTCATCAAACATTCTATTGAAAGTCTACACCTGCTCTGCAAACTCCAAGGCCTGAAAACTGAGAAATTTCAGTTTGTGTTAGTAATGTTTTTTGTGTATATCTTTTGATGGTGAGAGCTGTGTAATTCTAGTCTCTTGATTAATTATCCACTCTTCATTCTATCCAAATATCAAGTCACATTTTAGTGGTTACTAAGGAATGTGACACTTCTACTTGATCCAAACTTTTGGAATTTATAAGTAAAGGCAAAATTATTCTAATCAAATTAGCCTTGAATCAATATCACTCATTGTTGTTGTTGTTGTTCTAATTGTTATAAGGTACCATCAAGTCAGCTCTAACCCATAGCAACCAAATGCACATCAGAATGGAGCAGTGCACATTTCTGCACCATTTTCAAAATAATTTCTATGTGTTATCCACTCCAACTAAAAAGAGATGGAACAATGACCTCAATTATAACAACAATTTTGAGGATACTGTAGGATCTGGCAGTGTTTTGTTTTGTTTTGTTGAACATCGTCACTATGAATTGGAACCTACTTGATGTCCGGGCTATCAGATAAAATAACATCTGGTGTCTTAAAGGCTTGTCTCTGAACACCAGCCATCTAAGAGAGATGCTAATTAAGACCACATGGAAGAAACGCACCATCATCAGTCACCAAAGAATTGTGAAGCGTAAAATCCAAAATTGAAGAGAGGGATTCTTCTTCTTTTTTTGGTTTTTGGGCATCACTGCCCTTTGGTGGTCATGGGAGCTACCCAGTGCTGCTCCTGAGAGCCGCCACTGGATTTGAACCGCCAAGCCCGTGGGCTGCGGTCCCGCACTCAACCACTTACGCCACCAAGGCTCAACCCTGAAGAAAGAGATTATTATAAGAGTCTAACGTGTGAGAATCTGGTTTGCAGGAGGTTTGGGATGGCAGTGCGAAACCACGATTCACTGGTAGAACTATATAGGAAATAACTCTCTGGTGAATTCGCTCTATCAACAAAAGAAGGATTGGAGGAAAGTGACCACTAAACAGAATGCACTGGTGAATTAAATACCAAAGGACAATGGCAGAAGACTGACTTGAATAGTTAGAGCCTATCAACAGAGCCCAGCTAAGATGCATACTAGAACTGTTCTGGCTTCCAAAATCTTCTGTTTTAAGGGATTGTATTGTTTTGTTTGGTGGTTGATTGTACAGATAAGGGTCAATCCTGGGAGTGTTATGTCATTGGGGGTCACCCTCTTGAGGTAATGGTATATATTTTTTCATTTCTTGGGTTGTGAAAGCCAGAACTAATGAACCTATAGAGTCAGCAAGTGGAATGAGTGATTTCAGGGAAGGGGGACACAAGGATTGTGTCAGGATTAAAGGTTGGTGATGTCACTGGGGTCCATATGGAAAAAAATGTTTGAAAACTGTGGTAGGAAATGTGCAATTCTGCTGGTCGTGATTGAACTATGGAATGATTTTTATATGTACTAATCCCAGTTAAATTTTAATATTCCACTGTTGCAGTCACTGTGTCAATCCATCCCACTGAAGACATTCCTGTTTTACCACTCCATTTTACCAAGCAAAATATTCATGACATGAGAAACACGGGCTGCAACAATGGGTTGAGCATGGAAACAATTGTGAGGATGGTGAAGAATTGATTGGACAGTGATTTGTTCAGTTATGCCCTCTTAAAGGCACCTGAACCAACAAAAATAGCATTCATTGAGTTCTCATTCATGCATAATGCTGTAAAAAATACCTTAAAAACTTATGGTCACTGAATCATTTTCAAACTCATAGTGACCCTACAGGTTAGGCTAGAAATGACTGCTGTATTTGAAATGACAATCTTTCGAATCACAAACAAACACGTTACAAAACATGCCACCAGGACGCCTCTGAAAGTGGTAGTCTCTGATATGCATCAGTAAATGCTTGAAATCCTTTTGGCTTCCAGTAAGCAGGGTTATGTCACTGACATGTTGTAGGCTGATAATGAGTTTCTCTCTAATTCTATTTTTCTTCTTATAGACTACCTTCCCAGATTATAAGTGTGGTGAAATAATACGACACTGATGCATACTTTTCTTGATTTTAAACTACAACATTGCACCTTTTGGTGTTAAAAGCTAAAAAATAAATAAATAAAAATAAAACAACACTTGGTCTGTGTATGGGTCACTTGTGTGAGTACAATAAAGTATTTTGTATGCATCATTTGCAAAGTATGCCACAGTTCATTATGATTCACACAGTTGAAATCCATTTATATAGTCAATAAAACACAAATAAATATCTTCCTGAAATCATCTCCATGCAGCCAAAAGCCATTTGGCATGGGAAATAATATACCTTATTTAATCTCCTTTGCTGAATATAATTTCTATTTCTAACAGATCCCTGTCAATGTATTGAAAAGATTTTGGAATTATCTTCATCAAAGTTTTACTTGAATGTGAAGTTAATGATATTTTTTAATAATATTACACTCAATTGATTTATTTTTTAAGAATTAGCTCACATATGTATGTCTTCTGATTTCCATGTAGTTGTCTTCAAAATTTTTGGCATCGATGAGTGAGAGCTTCCAAATTCCTTTAGTAACAACTTAATCAAACTTTACCTTCACAATTACCCATGATCATCCATTTTCTAAAATTTCAATTATCTCCAATTCCTCAGAACTGAGAATATCACATTTCCTTTTAAATGTTGTAATATTTAACATTAATCTTTGTTAGTTTGTTTTCTGTATTGATCTCTTCTCACACACTAATACATTAATAATATTCATGAGGAAAGGGGCCATATAATTAGTTGAATTAGAATAGCACGTTTATATGGTCCTTTAAGATTGACAAATTAACCAAAACTGTTAATACTAACAAGATTGTACATAGACTACACTAAGAGAGTATTTTCAGAATGATTATCTTAGTACCACATTGGAGTATATCATCATCAAAGAATGTAAAAATGAATGCAACATCCTTCCTACCCACAGAGGGTTTATGGTATTTATATTTGTATTCTCTGAAACTCAGACTTTGTGACCCATGAGAAAAAATCATTTGCGATTGGTTGATTTCAACTCACAGCAACACTATATATGGTTTCTGAGACTGTAGATCTTTATAAGTTCAGAACCACTAACTTAGTTACTTTAGTCAAATTCTCTAGTTCCCACCAAATGATCTTCCCTCAATTGGTCTGGTAAGGAGTCTTGGGAGGATACCGATAGAATTCATTGGTAAATAACTGAGAACAGAATTCAATTGAGGGTCGTTCCGCTATATACAAAACATGCCCTCTGAGAAGCTGGAGGTGGATTCCATGACCAGCATGAGCCAGGAGTAGAGTACATCCTCTGACCCCAAGATCTTTGCACAGTAAGCTTCTTAGATCCAGAAGTCAGCCACAACATCAGAGGAGCAGCAGAATCAGAAGAAAGAGCAAATAGAGTTATGAACTTCCTAACTCAAGAAGCAAGTAATGTGTGACTTTGTATAGAAGACCGGCTTGAATAGTCGAGTGCCTCTGGGGGCTCAAGTATAGTTGAGTGCCTTTGCACTGTGACTTTCTGGAATGGGATCCTCTAAGTCCATGGAGTTGAGTTTGCTGAACCACAAAGCTTGAGCCAATGCATTCAGGTTGAAGTTTATAGTGGAGTGGTCTCTACCTTTTGTTTTTATTGGTTTAGGTACCATAGAATTGGTTCAGGTCCAAATAGACCCTGCATGAGAGAAAAATTATTGCCTGGTCCTTTGCAATCTTTCCAATTTTTCTTATGTTAGAGCCCATTGTTACAGTCAATATAATAATCTACACCACTGAGGGCCTTCCTTCTTATCGCTTCCCCTCTACTGTGCCAAGCATGAACTAGGTACTTATTAGCAGACCTGAAAAAACTTTATAGGATGTTCTCATAAACACACCAAGCCTGATGATATCTCATAGGCTACAACTTGCTAACTTCTTTTTTGCTAACTTCTTTAATAAACTCCTTGATCAGGAATTTTATCTGTGAGTTCTGTGTAGTCAATGCAATGGCTTAGAGAACCTACAGTTCATATAGGCAATGATTATGGAAGCTACACCTTGAGATGAGAGAGCCTCATCTATATCTTGTAGAGAGGTTTCTGGGTTTCAAACACTAGTCTTTTGGTTATCACCCCAATTCCCAACATACAGTCATCAGACTTCCTTTTCCTAGCACATCTAAATGAAAAATAAACAAACAAACAAGCAACCCTCATTGACATTTAGCTAATTCTGACTCATAATGACCCCATGAGTTTTTGTGTTTGTATTAAAATTACAAGGTCCATATTTCTTCCATGATGCAGTGGGTGGTTTTGAACTGATGACATTGCAGTTAATAGCCCATCACGTAACTACTGTGCTACCAAATCTCCTGGTTTCTGTCACAAAGTAGATCTTAAATGAAATACTTGGAACATTGAAAGTCGCTGTTTTAGTTAACTTTTGTTACATAAAATAACAACCATAAATTTAGCAGCTCAAAAGAACATCCGTCTGTTAGTCCCTTCTCCTATAAGTGAGTCACAAGTGTGGACATGAAGCAGATAGATTAAATGGATTTTATGCTCACAAGAATAACGACCAATAGTGTTGGGCAGGGTAACTGAGTATCAGAGTTTGCATCTGAGGATCAGCTCCTTCTGTCAAGCACATACAGGACTGATAGGATTCAGTTCTTGTGACAGTAAGACTAAGGGTCACGTTTTCTTGTTGGTTATTATCTAGTAATATTTCTTAACTCCTAGGTGCCACATACCATACCCTCTGCTGTGTTCCTTCCATTTTCAGTAAACACTTTGGGAACTCGTGATTTTGAGTCTCTTGTGCCAGGAAACTCTGTTCCTTTAAGGACACACCTAATTAGGTTATGCACAAAAGTACATAGCAAATGCACAGGCTCATCTTTTTTTTTTTTCACAGAGTTGCTGGTGAACTCGAATCACAGGCCTTGTAGGTAGCAGCCCACTGCATGTTACATACTGCATTTGGTACTACAGAAATAAAAGAAGCAAATTCTGAAAGTGTTTATTGAAACATTCAATATACAATGCCAAAATTCTTTTATCAAAATCAATATGAATTTCTTCCCAGAACTGATGTTGCTACTGTTGTCAAATGCCATCAAGTTGGTTCCAAGTTATAGCGACCCTCGGCATGATAGAATGAAATGCTGCTCAGTCCTGCAGCAGCTTCATCATTGTTCCTCTGCTAGAGCCCCTGCTGCAGCCGCTGTTTCAATCTACCGGACTGAAAACCACCGTCTCTTTTGCTTCCTCTCCTTTACAAGACCTGATATCCTTCAGATATTGGTCTTTCCTGATGACATATCCGAAGTATGCAAGACAAAGCCTCTTTTCCCTTGCCTTCAGAAACTACAGCAGCCAGAATAAAAGAGAATAACATATGTAAAATTCCAAGTGAAAATAATAGGCCACCAATAATTCTTTACACAGAAAAACTGTCATTCAAAATTTAGTGGAAAATCAAGGTATTCCCATGCATACAGAAGCTCTGGGAATTTGCTACTAACATAATAGTTTTCTGAGTTTTAATCAAAGGAATAATCGAAATGGAAAAAATAAGGAAATTAAATAAATATTCATTTCTATATGAATGGAAAAATTAGATACATAAAAATTTAGAGGAAGAGAGACATCTCCAAAAGCAAGACAACATGGAAATTATAAAGATCACATATATGAACAGTTGAAAGGGGATAAACTCATTAAAAATGTTCATAAGTAATACAATACCAAATTTTTAAAAGTAAACAAAACCTTCATTTATCAAATATATTTTGTACACTAATGCTAATGCCAACTGAAATGGAGGAGAAAACATATCAAGAATAGATTTAGACTGTTGGTTAGACTCACACTTTAAGCATTGTTGCTGTAGTAAATTTTATAACATAAGCTATATGGTATCCACTAATAAAGAGCCAAGAAAAGTATTCAGAAAAGAAGGAAGATATATAAAATGTCCATCATAAATAAGCAACAAAGTTCAGCAAATATATTCACATACCCTTAAGATCTGAAATATTAAAAAAGTAAAAAGGGGCAAAGTTATGTAAACATTTCATTTCCAATGACAATCTTAAATAAGTACTTCATGCTGAAATAGAAAGATGTGGAGTAGATATTTTAAAAAATCATAATTCATACTTTTGCTCTCTGTAAAGAACATGTTAGGCATTAGAAAACAAACTATAAACAAAAGAATGCAGAAAATTATTCCATGACACCAGTTAACAAAGCATGTATGTGTCTCTATTCTGATACCAGAAAGAATTGCTATGTGCTGTGTCCAATTTTCACAGGTATATAAACCAAATGAAATACCAAGGATTTGGTCAGGCACACCGTAGTCCATAAATTAATACCCTTGCTTTCCAAGATCCAGGAGCTATAAATGCAGCAGATTTGCCCCATATGTCTAGTGAGCTCTTGACTCACATATGCATGAGTCACAATTTCATTGTGGAGACAAACACAATGAGTTTATTAGTTCTGGGAACTTTTTTTCCAGTGGTAAACCACACTGCAGTCCTTGACCCAGCCTTCAGTGTGGTTTGCAAATTAAATCACAATGTAAAGATCCAGCAAGTGCTTGAAGTCGTCTTTACTTTCAGCAAGCAAAGCAATGTCCTATGCATGTTACAGGTTGTTGATAAACCTTCTTTATTCCTGATGTCACATTCTACATCATGAATTCCAACTTTTCTGTTTATTTGATTTGCCACAGGGTGAATGGTGGTAAGAGCACACTACCCAATGTACACCTTTCCTGAGTTTAAATCATTCCTTTGTTCTGTTTGCACAATTGCTTTTTAATGCATGTACAGGTTTACATGAGCTTAAGGTACCTTTAAATATGAACAGGGTGCAGGAAAATATATTCACTTTGCATAAAAGCACAGATATTCTTCAGATATTAAAAACGAAAAGAATCCTGACGTTGATTTACTATGTCTGAAAGCTTAGGATTGTAGTCCCTTTAGTCAACTCAGTTACTTGACATGGCATAATTCACGGAACATATATGCTTCATTCAAATGAATTTCACTACTTTCTATAGTATTAAAACTTTATAAGCAACAATCTAAGACAAACTGAAAATTTACAGTTGTCAAACTATAAAAGATTAAGGAGATAACTGAAGACTTAGAGAAAAAAAGAAGTCTTCGCACACCAAAATTGCATCTATTCTGGGACGACGCCAATTTGATTGTGCCCAGCTACCATCTCTGAGAGATTGATGAATATCAAAATAGGTGAGTTCAGATAAAATGGGAACAAAATATAGAGCAGAATTCAAATTTTTATTAAGCCATACAAACTGGAACAGGAGAGGAGAAAGAATTGTTTAAACTTGTTCCCAAAGACAGTATTCTTTCTTAAAGTGAATCCTAGCTCTTAAGATCACATTCTAGCAAAAAGAAAGGAGGAGAGAATGAGAATATATACAACTGGCAATAATGATCACTGTTCTACTTAAAAACCATCATAATGAGATCATACTGCCAATATTGGCTCAAAAACAAAGATGAACCCATAAAGGAACAGGAAATCCATGGATCTGGAAATGGGACATTTATTACATAGAGTGATAAATGTAGCTAATGTGAACAATAGGTGCAGAATCATCAAATAGGAGCCTAGATTTCATCAAAAAAATAAAACTTCTATAAATGCCCATTATCCCCAGGTTCCTTCCTCTATTTCCATTTGTTTTCCTCTTGTCCCACTATCATGCTCAATCTCCATTTGGGTTTCAGTATATTCTCTCTGTTACATTAGTTTTAATGAATCCGTATTGACCTTATCTCACCCACCTTGTCACTGATATTGTATCAATTGTTATTCCCTTTTTCCTGGGCTGGTCGACATCACCAACTTTCCCCCTCCTCCCCCTCTTCCATGTTCCCTATCCTGGAACCATCAGTCCTGTCATTTTCACCTCCAAACTCTTTGTCCAGCCAATCATGTCTAGATAGACCTGCAGAGGTAACAATATATACAAAAAAGGCCTCCTAAAATGAAGCAACTGAAGCAAATAAAGCAATGATAACAACAGCAAGAAAATCCTTACTGTGCTATACATATATATATATAAGAATAATAAAAATAATAGCAATATAAGAACCTGTATAAAGTTCAAGGTCTGTAGTTGACCTCCTAGAGTGATCCCTGGTTGAGTGGGATGGGGTACCATACCCTGGCCCCAAAGTATATCCTTGGCACTCCATCTGTGACTCTACCCTCTGTTTCACACTCCTATTGCTTTGCATTGGTGTGGTTGTGTCCAACAGGGTATAATCTTGACCCTGCTTCTTCATCCTGGCCCCAATAGACCTTGGGTCAGCGAGGGTAGCATTTTTCATAGTGGGGCAGGCCGTATAGTCCTCTTTGTGCATGCACATAGGGGCATATATTTATAAGTGATGATGGGGAAAGAGATTAATGTGCATACTTGTAGGGTTAGTGGTAGGACAACAGATGGACATTGGACCTCCACTCAAGTACTTCCTCGGTGCAAGGACACTTTGTTCTATTAAATTGGCATTCCAAGATGCTCACCTTTCCGACGCTATCACTGAAGACAAATGTGTGCATAAGCAAAGGTGGTGAAGAAAGCTGATGGTGCCTGGCTACCATAGAGGGAGCGTCTGGGGTCTTAAAGGCTTGAAAGTAAGCAAGCAGTCTTCTAGCTCAGAAGCAACAAAGCCCACATGGAAGAAGCACACCAGCTTGTGGGATCATGAGTAGTCAAAGGGATTAGATATCAGGCTTCAAGAATTAAAAAGCATAACATTGCATGCTCACTTTCCTGATATGATCGCTGAGGACAAATGTGTGCATAAGCAAATGTGGTGAAGAAAGCTGATGGTGCTGGCTACCAAAAGAAATAGTGTCTGGGGTCTTAAAGGCTTGAGTAAACAAGCGGCCATTCCTCTCAAAAGTAATACAGCCCACATGGAAGAAGCACACCAGCCTGTGTGATCATGAGGTGGTGAAGGAATCTGGTGTCAGACATCAAGGAGCTAAAATTATATTATTATTAATGAGGGTGAATACAGATTGGTGACCTCAAGCTCATCAATAGGTGAGGTGACATCCTCTTGCAGAGGGGCTACAAGGAGGAGATGAGCCAGTTAACATACAGCGTAGTAGCAATGAAATATGCAACCTTCCTCTAGTTCCCATGCTTCCTCGCACCCACTATCATGACCCCAATTCTACCCATAAATCCAGCTAGACATGCAAAGTGAAGTTGGAAACATGGGAAATTTAGGATAGATGATCCGTCAAGACTAGTAATAGGAGTGGTAATACCAGGAAGGTGGAGGGATGGAGGAATAGAAAGGGAGAACCAACTTCAGAGATCTACCTGTAGCAACCTCCCTGGGACATGGACAACAGGGAAGCAAGTGTTGGGACACATTGGACAGTGTACATTATGAAAAAAAAATGACAATTTGTAAATTACTAAGAGTTCAAGGAGGAAGTGGGGGAGGAAGGGAAATATAGGGAGCTGATACTGGGGGCCTGGAGGGAGGGAGGATGTTTTGAGAGTGATGATGGCAATAATGTGTAAATGTGGCCTGCATAGAATTCATGTTTTTATGGATTGTGATGGGAGTTGTATGAGCCCCCAATAAAATGATTCATTAAAAAATGAAATAAAACTTATCTTTAAAAGATTATAAAATATATTTGGAGGATCATCTGGTAATATTAGAATAGCCCCATATGATTCTTAGAGAGATTTTACACTACACAGTAAACTTCTTCATAAATCATTTATCAGTTCTCCTGTTTTCATACATTGATGCTTGTTCCTGGGAATGAACTTTAATTTTCACCATCTGTGCCTTAGTCGGGAATGTCCATTTTCTTTTAATGCATAAATACACCCTGAATATATCTCATTCTTCTAGTGGGTGTTGTGAAGCACAGAAAAGAATGTTTCAAAGAGGAACCATGAAGGATCATTTATTGCGCTGGTGCTTTGAAAAATCTATGAAATTTCTTTATAGCTTCTTCATTGTATTTTCAATGGAACAATTAGTTTGAGAGACTACAAACACTGAATTTTCATGACCAGTTTAGCCCTTGAAGCCAAAATTATTGAAAGCATTTTCTTTATGGAAAATATAGTGGGATGGGGTGAGTTTATGATTAAAAAGCATAAGTTGCCTCCAACTGGAAAACTAGTTTAGAGTTAATTTCCTAACAGCCTATCTGGTCACACTTTAAAACCCACACAGTTTGCATAATACAGTAGTTTGTTCCAAGGAACTATTTTACAAGCCTCTGAGAGCAGTAATAATTCTGACTTAAAAAACACTTAGCAAAATCCTTGGAAAACACTAAAATATCCACCATAAGAGTATTCCATTGAAATCCATGGTAGCAATTTCTAAGCATAGGAAGACATTCCTTTGTCCATTTCTATTAATTTCACGTTATAATGATTTCATAATGACTGAGAGCATAACTCTGATTCCAACTGAGGGTTAGATTCCCTCTTCCCCCTGCTTCAAAGAGAAAACACATAACAGAAATATAGAGGAATGACAACGCTTTATCTTTCATACTTAATATTTCATACTTTTAAATTATGTTACATTCATAACTCCTGGTCAGTTCTTTTTCCACAGCAGAATCAACTTTTTTTAATGGGACAAATTTCATTTCAAAATTCCTTTTTAGCAATAAGCATCAAATATCTTAATATTTACCAAAATCTCTCTGTAAACTATGTCACTGTAGTACAAAGAAGCCTTAATTCACTACCATGAAGTAGATTCTACCTCATAGTGACCCAAACAGAATAAATTTGCTCCATAAAGTTATCAAAGCTGTAAAACTCTAAATTAACACACAACCTTATCTTGCTCCTCAGAAGAAGCTGCTTGGTTGAAACTGCCAACCTTGTGATTGACGTTCCATGTTTTACTCATTGGGCCACCAGGGATCTGTATAGCAGCTTTAGATATTATCCAAAGTAGTGACGTGACTGTGCTCCAATAATATAGTTTCTGAGATTTGGCTCTTAGGCCCAGTTTTCCCAGTTTCTGTCCAAGACAATAGAGTTGATAGCACCAATGACTGTATAACACCACGTGATGGGATTGAACAACGGGATTGCATGTGAATGGATATACTGAATTGTGTAAGCTATATCAATAAAATATATTAAAAGAATAAAATCAGTTACTCATAGTATCATTTAAAAAATAAATAGAATCCTCAAGACAGGATATTTGTGGCACATGCTTAACATAGAGTGCAATGCAATATAGACAACTATCAGATGTCACTTTGGCACATGTCTATTCATTGGGTGGCGTGAGGATGCCAAGAGCCATCCTATTTGGGGATATTTCTCCACCATATGTACTTTGGTAGTGATCTCTAGAATTCCTTGCACAGCCATTTAAATCAGGGTGTATAGAAATGAAACTACTGCTGCTAAAGTATCATACCTATGAAGTATTAATTGATACCCAAAGCACTTAAGAAATAGAGTGCCTTTTTATGTAATTATTAATGAATCTAAGGGGGGGAAGTACTATGGGGAGCATCAAATTGTCCTTTCTCAGTAGATTTTTCATGAAAAGGGGGCAGTTCAAACAAAGAGCAATCAGTACTATGAGAACAATGAAGAGAACAATGAAGGCAGATGCTGTGAGATGCCAACGCACAGGTTCTGACTAACCGCGACACTGTGCACAACAGAACACAGCCCTGCTCACTTCTGTGTCACCTCACCATAGATTTTATGTATGAGCCTCTCATTGCAGCCACTGTGTCCATCCCTCCTGCTGAGGGTCTTCCTCTCTCCACAGGTCCTCGGCTTTACGAAGCTTGACTTCCCTAGGCCTAGTCTCCTCTGACAATGTCCAAAGTATGTGAAACACAGTCTTGCCCTCCTTTCCTCTAAGATGTATTCTGTCTACATTTCCTCCAAGAGAGATTCATTAGTTTTGGGGCAGAACTTTTTACTAAATATTGAATATTCAGTATCTGACTATTCAAATTATTCATAATGATTGACTATCGAATGTGCAAATTATTCATAAGTCAGCACCATAATTCAAACTCATCGATTCTAATTAGGTCTTTCTTATTCTGTATCCAGATTTCAGATGCATGAGAAGGAATTGAAAATACAACAGTTAGCCATACCTTAGTGATCAAAGAACCTTCTTGCTCTTTTCAGAACTTGAAAGAGGTCTTGTGAAGCAGATTTATGCAACACAATAAGTCATTCGATCTCTGGACTGTTGCTTCCACATGCATCGACTACGTATCCAAGCACGATGAAAGCCCATCCTCCTGGTACGAGAGTCGCCAGAGAAAGTCAGATATGACTTCTCTGTCTCTGAGTTTGTATGCACCTTTGTCCGCAAAGTGATTCCTTGAAATGTGCAAAGTATGAATCTAGGAAAATTATAAATTGTCAAAAATGAAATGGGCCCATAGAGGGCAGCATCCGTGGAGCCATAGGTATAACAACTGATGTAAGAGTATATAGGGGTTGTAGGGCTAGGTGGGTGTGGGGTGATTAGAGAGGGTGAGAGGAATCCTGGAGTAAACAAAGAAGGTGGAAGGAGGGATAGAGCACTAGAACTGATTATGGGATATTCTAAAATTGATTGTGGTAATGATTGCAAAATTCTTCTTGATATGTTCAACTATTAAATTGCATAATATAAAGGTTAGGTGACAAAAAATTATAAAGAAAAAATTGATACTCTTGCTATTTGTTAGCTGAAATGAACCGGTAATTGTCATTATGAATCAGATGTTAGTAAATATTGCTCAATTAATATTTTGTGTGAACTAAACTCTCCTCTTTCTTTATCCTATCCTATCAAGAACTGTTCCTCCCATAATGTCTATTGTTATTGTGGGTCCAATGGCATTTGCAATGGTGACACAAAACTCATGGCCAATAGCCAAAATTATGGGAGTTTATTATGGGAGCAAAAAGCTCAGATTTGTTCATGGATAGAGTCATTGGGCCTCATCAATACTTCTGCTCAGTTGGTAGCTAAAATGCTCTCGAGTCCTCAATCGTTTCGCTATGTGGTCCCTTGGGCGTATGTGTCCACCCACTCTTCTGTCTCCCAGTCTTCAAATCACAGTGCTGCTCCCCGATTCTGTCCAACCGCCCCCTTGCCTGAGCATCTGGAACTGCTGGCCTTGGGATCAGCCCTTTCCGACAGAGCTATCCAAGGTGCTCCGTGTGTCATAGTCTTGGGTTCTCTACCTTTGCTGCTGCCTTAAGAATGGCCCATCCTTAGAGCCAGGGAAATGGTAACTAGAACTATCCATTCCCCTCTAATGGTGTCGCGTAAGCTCTGTTTGTGTAGACTCACCCAAATATTTGGTAAGAGTTCCATTTGATAGAAGAGTCATGTTAAGAAATGTCATTCCCCCACCACATATTTGGACCAACCCATTGAATTTTCAATTGGCCTCATATGCTTGTTAAACATTGAATGAGGAAGACTGCCAAACAATTGATATATTTGAATTATGGTGCTGACCAATAATATAATGAAAGTACCGTGAACTGACATTCCCACTGTTAGCTTTTGACTATTTCATTTTTGCCTTCTTGCTCCGAAGGCTTTGAGTAACATTTATGTGGTGTAAAGGAAAATGGCCAAGAGTGCTTGTGCCCCCATGAAGGAGAGTGAATTAAGGAAAAAGAACAAGGCAGGAAATGAACTGTCTGACTAGGCTCTCTGTGTGACACGGTGGTGCAAAATCAGCATTCTGTGTGCCAGCAGCTGTAGCAGAGGTGGGAGGCCTTGCCAAGTCCAGCAAGTCCCCAGATGTCCCACCAGGGCTCATGACATCAGGCTTGGCATTTTTCCTGGCATCTTTCCTGGGTATTGTTAAGCCATAGGGAATGTGGTAACAGCAAGTTTGGTGAATTCTATTGCCAAGTAATTGTGTTTGGCATTCACAGTAAGAGATTTTTTTTTTACAATAGTAGTGATTATAACTGAAAATATAAGGTACATTTTAGGTTCCACACACTTTCCTAAATATTCAATATATTAGCTCAGTGACCCCTGTAACCTTTGTCTCTTGCTGAGTGTTATACATTAAATTTTAGAGTCAAGGATTAAGCTCAAAACTTGGAAGTTGCCATGCTAAATCAGTATAATAGATTCACCTCATTAAACACATATAATTCAAGTGACACAGTATAATAGTCTGAAAATCACAAAATAATTTAGAAAATTTAGAGATTCATGAGTATAAGAATATTTTTACAGAGAGGTGGGACATCTAGAAAAAAAGTTAAGCCGTGACCTTATTTTTATCTTTGATGACTTCTAATTTTCTAGAAGTGTACTTCATATATTTCAAACTCTGATAATTAATGGATATATGCAGCTACTTTTTTTCTTATTTTTGAGTAATAACATATTGCCAGATGAATACCCTGTAGCTTTGCTGTGGGACGAAGACAGGACTTTTCCACAATTATATA
>PVJH01018753.1:0-44400 GCA_004026705.1 Nesogale talazaci
GTAAGGAATAAAAGTTGGAAAATATGGCCTGAGAAATAGAAACAAAACCAAAAATCACATGATGGAATTTTGCAAGACCAACGACTTCTTCATAGCAAATACTTTTTTTTTTAGGCATCACTGCCCTCTGGTGGGAGTGGGAGGCCCAGCCTTGCTCCTGGAGAGCTGCTGCTGGATTTGAACTGCCAAGCCTGTGGGCTGCAGTCCCACACTCAACCACTACACCACTGGGGCTCAGTCCGTAAATACTTTTTAACAACACAAACAATAGTGATATACATGGACTTCTCCAGGTGGAACGCAAAGAAATCAAATTGACTATGCATATGGGAAGAGATGATGGAGAAGCAGCTAAAACCAGGGCAAGCTCATATGTAAGTTCGAGTTGAAGCTGAAAAAAATTAAAATAAGTCCATAAGACCCAAAATAAGACCTTGAGTCTCTAACAACTAAATCATGAGAATATCTCAAGAATAGATTTCACTCATTAAATATTAATGATGGATGGAAGACCTGATGAGCTGAGAGATGATGTCCAGAATATCATACAAGAAGACAAAATGGGGCTGAGCCCCGGTGGCGTAGTGGTTGTGTGCATGACTGCAGGCAACAGGGCTGGCAGTTCATATCCAGCAGCAGGTCTCCAGGAGCAAGGCTGGGCCTCCTACTCCCACCAGGGCAGTGATGTCCACAAAAAAAAAAAAAGAAGAAGAAGACAAAGTGTCATTAAAAAGACAGAAAAGTATTAAAAATCAGTATGGATGTCAAAGGAGACTCTGAAACTTGCCCTTGATCAGAGTACATATTTAGCAAAGGCAAACAGAAGAAATGATGACATCAAAGAGCTGAACAGAAAGTTTCAAAGGGAAGCTTCAGAAGACAAAGTTGAGAATTATGAAATATGTAAATACCGAGAGTAAGAAAACCACAAAGGAAATCAAGATATCTTAAACTGAAAGAGCTCAAAAAAATTCAAGCCTTGAGTTGCAATCTTAAAACATTACATGGGCAAAATATTAAAAGATGCAGAACATATCAAGAGAGGAAAAATACACAGTCACTATACCAAAAAGAACTAGTTGACATTCAACCATTTACTTATTTATTTATTTTGGGGGAGGGGGGACATCACTGGCTTCTGGTGGGAGTAGGAGGCCCAGCCTTGCTCCTGGAGAGCTGCTGCTGGATTTTGACCCACCACCCCATTGGGCCACAGTCCGGCACACAACTACTACACTCAGCCCGACATTCAACCACTTAAAGAGAGGGAAACATAATTAAGGACTGGAGGAAGAAGTAAAAGTTGCACTAAAAGCATTAGCCAAAAACAAGTCTCCTGGAATTGATGGAGTTATTCATTGAAATGTTTGAAGAAGCTGATGAAGTCCTGAAAATATTCACTCTTCTATGCCAGAAAAATTAGAAGATGGCTACTTGTCTAACTAACTAGAAGAGTTCCATTTTTGTAACCATTCCAGAATAAGGCGGCCCAACAGGACGCTCAACTTACAAAACATTATCATTGATGTCACATGCAAATTAAATTTTGGTTAAAATCATCCAACACAACTGCAGCACTGTATTGACAGGGAGCTGTCAGAGTTTCACGCCATATTCAGAAATCGTGGGGCAAGGATATCACTGCCGATGCCAGATAGATCTTGGCTAAAAGCAAATACTAGGAAGATTTTTCCTTGTGTTTTATTGACTATGCTAAGACATTCAAGTGTGGATCATTCAAGATAACAAACTATTGAGAGCTTGAGAAGAATAAAAAACCCAGAACACTACACATCATGCTTATGTGGAACCTATACATTTTATGAAGAGGCAGTTGTGAGAATATGATAAGCACATACTACATCGTTTAAATTCAGGAGAAATGTAAGACTTACTCAACCTATATACTGAGGAAGTAATCAGAGAAGCTAGATTATATAAAGAAAAATGTGACATCAGGATTGGAAGAAGGCTTATTAACAACCTTACATTACTAAGATCTTGCTTGCTGAAAGTGAGAAGGTCTTGAAATATTTGCTGATAAAGAACAAAGAATGAACCCTTCTTCAAAATCCTGATAACTGATCAGCAGATAACAAACATCATGATAATAGAGAAAAGAATGAAGTTGTCAAGAATTTTGTCCTGCTTAGACCAACAAACAATACTCATGGGAGCAGCAGTCAAGACATCTTGTATGTCTTGTATTAGGTTAATCTGCTGCATAAGACCTCTTTAGAGTACTGAAAAGCAACAAGGTTACCTTGAGGACAAAGATGCACCTGACCCAAGCCATTGCCTTTTCAACGGCCTCACGTATATGTGAAAATTGGAGACAGAGTACGGAAAACTGAAGTAGAATTTTTGCATTTGAACTGTGGTGCTGACAAAGAACATTAAAAGTACCATGGTCTTCCAAAAGGACAAATAAAATCTGTCTTGGAAGAAGTAAGCCAGAATGCTCCTTAAAAGCAGAGAGAGAGAGACTGCTTCTCATGCACTTTGGGCATGTGTGTCGGCACAGCACAGTTCCTGGATAGGGTCAACATGCTTGTAAAGCAGTGGAGCAGCAGAAAAGAGGAAGACCTTCAGCAAAATGGATTGACACAGGGACTGTTGATGGGCTCAGGCATAAGAAGAATTGTGAGGACAGCACAGGACCAAGCAGTGTTCCCTTTTGCTGTCCACAGGGTTCCTGTGAGTCCAAAGAGACTCAACAGCACCTAAAACAGTATGTTCTCTCATATCATTATCAGATCCTCATACCACATCTGGAAAAAGCCTTTTCCACCAGTCCATTCTACTGCAGTGGTTGCAGAAGACACTTCTTTTATTCTCTGCAATACCCTGAAGTGTTGAGAGAAGTTCTAAAGGAGAGAAAATCTGATTTGAATTTAAGACACTAAATAAGGACTACCTTTATGATCTATTATGTATGTATCAAAAAACTATTATGATGCCTAAGTATCACCTTACCTTGGAAGTCGTTCCACTTCTTTCCCTTTTATTTTCAGAGCTTTAAAATTCTTTTCCCAATCATGTACAGTGAAGAGATGTTTTTCCACCAAGGCTTCCATATCAACTTGCCCAATTACAATCCATTCCTATATAACAAATAAAAACATATTATTCAAAGAAAACTTCAAAAGTTAACATTTTAAAGTTTACGATTCAACTACTAAGATCAATAAAAAGGGCAAAAGTGAGATATTCAATTATTTCTCAAATAAGTATGTAAATACATGTACTACTTCACAGTTTATAAAGACTGAACAACCATTGAATTTAATATAGTACATGCAATGGTCATAAAGATTTTTTAAGGAGACAGTGCAAACCCTTTCCTAAGACTCTTTTCTCAAACTGAATGCACATAAAGAACAAAGACAAGATCACATCTGTAAATCCACGGGCCACTGTATGCTGTAAATCTGAAAGCATCCAGGTTAATCTGATTCCTTCTAAAATGTATAATTCAAAAGCAAGGCCAATAGCGCTAGTGGCATAGTGGGTGATGCATTGGGCTGCTCACTACCAGGCCAGCAATTCAAAACCACTACCTGCTCTACACGTAAGAGAAGGATGAACTTTTCTTCCCCCTTTTCTCCAGAAACCCACAGAGCCAATTCTACTCATCCTTACAGGGTTTCTCTGAATCGCCTCTGTGGCATTGAGTTTAGGGAAAAAGCAAGCAAAGACAGGTACAGATCATTTTACAGGCTAAATTATCAGGACGTATTTCAGAATTGACAGAAATTAAACAATTTAACTTTACACTGGGAGTTAGTTGGCATAAAGCACTTAAAGAGAAGAAAAAATGTTAAATCATCCCAATTTCATTATTTTTGATGGCTTTCCCCAAAGATTGCTTTTGAATCAAATATATATATTATTTTTTTCCTGAAAAGAATTAAGATTGACCCAACAGAGCCATGTCAAGTTCCAACCTGATGCAATTAAAAGACAAAACTTGTTTCGCAACTTTCACAAAGTTGTCAAAGACGAAAACATTTTATTTTATTGCTTTTCAATGGCATCAATCTAGACTATTGATCTACATACTTAAAACCAATTCAATCCCCCAGTGAAATATTAAATATCAAAACAGGACTGGAAATTTCTCTACCTTATGTTGGTGTAAAACAGCTGACAATCTTCTGAAAAGATCTTCTGCCTTGCTGAAAATAGTCAGAAATCCATTGGCATTTCTATCAATCATAATTGAAAAAATAGACTCATCTCCTGCTTCACCAACTCCCTTAAATTGATTTGGAATGCTGATGAATCTCTTCATTTCTCGATAATACTTTGCCCGGATTTCTTCAAAGGGGGGCCTGAACTGCAACCGTCCCTGTCTGAAAGTGAGTAAGAGCTTTAAGTACGAATTATTCGAAAATTAGAGTCTGCCAATTAAATTAAGGTTGTAAAAGGCTTACTTGTAAATTAAGTCTACATTTATTTCTGGCAGATGCTCATTCAGGGCTTCCAAGCCCATCTGATATTGATGCTCCAGAGCTTTGTACAATTGATGATTCCAGTGCTGCTTCCACGCATGCATGTCACTGGCTTGGAATCCCTAATATGCGACATTCACATTTTTAACTGAAAGGTTAGTGGGTAGAATGGAGTTTTCATCTAATGCATTCAAGTCACACAAACCATGATTGCAAGCAAAAGCACTCTTTTTAAATAAACAGCTTAAACCAGGAAACTCTTTAACTGCCACTTTCAGTAGGTATTAATAGTCAATCAAACACAAAAATCTCTCTTTAGGTGAAGAACTTTCTTCCTTTCCATGTCACAAGAAACCCACCGCATATTTTAAAGTTTTTTAAAGTTCAAAGGATAAAATTCGAAAGAATAGATTTTTACATACTTGTTGGCTTCCAATCCTAAATATTTCAATTCCAATATTTAACTTTTGTTGATTCTTAAAGTTCCAAGAAGTGAAAAATGAATGTAAGTATATAAAGCACCTAACTCAGTCAACTGAGATTCGATTATCACCGTTGATGCAGCAGGTACAGCGCTCACCACTTTAGCACACATCACACCTTGTAACAAAATTGTACTTATAACTAAAATGTAACCAGTTTCCCAATCAGAAATTCTACCTAGGACCATTTCAATCTTTGTTCGCCTTCCTAAACTTAACTTTGTGCAATGACACCAGACTCTAAAATCATAGCAACAATGGATAGGTATTTAAGCATCTAATCAGAAAAGCTACAAACTCTAAACTGAGAGACGAGGTCATTCCAAAAGTGAAATAGAAGCTTATTTCCTTTTTTTTTTTTTCAGGAAAAAAAATGTATTGTGAACTTATTATCTTTCTATATAAATCAGTCAAAGAATTCTAAATTTATGAAAACTTTTGGTGATAAAGACTTAAAGATGACCTTTATGAACATCTCATCAATTAATATATTCACATTCTGAAAAGACACTTCAGATCATAAAGGAAAACAGACTCTACCTGTGCTTCTACACTGGCCAAACCCGTTCTCAATTCTTGCAGTCCATCTTTCCAACGCTGCTGCTGGCGAAGCAGATCGATATTCATAAGAACTACCACCTATTAGAAATAGAACATAACAGTGCCAAATTACTGCCAAAAAAATATTTACTTGGTAACAGATAAGCCTGATAGACAAAAGCTTAACCAAGTGATCAGGGTGAAGTTAACTTATATTAAAACATATTTATATCATATTTATGCTTGGTATGATATATTGAGAAGCACAAAATATCACTTCGGATAAATTCTTGTCAATTGCAAAACCCAAATCTTCTAATGGAAATCATCACCTAGGTCCCAATGGAAAAACATGCCACAAAATAATTAACCACTGTTTCTCAAAATATCAAGGTCATGTAAGACAGAGAGAGACCGAGGGGAAGGAGGAGACCACAGAGGCACAAATAAATGCAAAGTGGGATTCTAGACAGAGTCCTAAGGCAGAAAGAGAACATTAGCGAAAAAATCCTAGCTACTACTTTTGATACCTCTTTTATGCTGTGTGAGCTATAAACAGTATGGCCGGTTGAAAGAAGGGGTCTATGTAAACTCTCCCAACAACGGTTGGAGCTTTTATGTAAGTCAAATTATTACAAAAAGAAAAGACTTTTTAAATTATACCAATTACTTTAAAAATAAGATTGTATATAGCTTATTCAACTTTTTATCTAACATATACCTTTTCACAAAATATTGTGTGCCATTTCCTCAGTTTTCTGTTTTCGGTGGCAAGTCGTTCGGCAGCATTTTGGAGCTTCTGGATGTAGCCTTCTAATTCTTTAGGATTATCCCAGGTAATTTGTGACTTTCCCCCACTTCCTGCTTTGGAATTCTACAAAATACAACAAATCACATTTAGTATGTTTTAAGTATTTCCTTTTTCCAAAACCAAAGAGTCCTAACATTGATCTGCAATTTAAAAAGCCTATAATAAGGTTTCCATTTTATAGATGAAAAGAAACTCTGACCAAGTTGGAGTAAACCCATCCCTCATACATCCATTCTCTTTCAAATGAGAAATTCTGGACATAACATAACAAGAAAACATCAGAAGGTTCTAATGCAACCTGTGGGTGGCAACCTGTGGCAGTCAAGTGCTTATGTTAATTTTATGAAATGTAGGGGTGGAGTCTAGCCTGTTAATCTGGAGATAGCCATTGAGTAGCCACGAGGCCTCTATGTGGGCATGGCTTTCACCTGAGACTCCTGGGAAATCTCGCGATATTTCCCTCGTGAAGATGAGAAGCTATCTCCCCCAGTTGTTGGGAGTTTGTCTCAGAGACGATTAATCACGGACAAGGCAAGCAGGCAGCGTTCAAGAAGTTGGAGGAGCCAGCGGAGAGACCACACAGCTTTCCCCTGATGGTGCCAGACCTCTGAAGCTGGGGCAGCCAGATGGAGACCTCTGCCAGCGATGAATTGCTTCTGCTGTTGATGGACCCTGAGCCCTGGAGGCGAGGTGCCCTGCCAACACCGGGATTCTGCACTCACTGACCTGTGACTTCGTGAGTTTGAAGAAGACTTTATAGACTGATTTCAGGCATATGGGTTAATATCGGACTTATGACTTTGAACTGGACTGGGCTGGGATGCTTTCTCCATGTTCCATTCCTTTTGTATATAAATCCTTTCCTTATATCGATATGCATATCCTTGAATTTGTTCCTCTAGTCTACCCAGACTAACACACAACCCCTTTGGGAATCAAGCAAGTCTTTCACAGAGGTTGCCTAAGATCATGGGAAGATCATCATATTTCTGATGGTCTTAGGAACCCAGACACCACTCCTCTATCCATCTCCAGGTGGGTTCACCCACATGCAGATATGCTGATCTGGTGAAAGCTATCTCAAACTGATGTTGACTGTTTACATATATTGTCCCAAAATGTAGCGATGTAGTTTACTGTTGTTATATTAAGACTGCTATCCATGCTGCACCGTGCTTCAAGACAAAATGTCACTTATTTGTAATTAGAAATAAATATTTCAGGGCTGAGCCCCAGTGGCGTAGTGGTTGTGTGCAGGACTGCAGCCCTCTGGGATGGAGGTTCAATTCCAGCAGCGGCTCCACAGGAGCAAAGGCTGGGCCTCCTACTCCCACCACCAGAGGGCAGTGATGCCCCCCCCAAAAAAAGAAAGAAATATTTCACAATATATAATTATATACTGTTTTTGTGATTAACCACTCTGCTTTAATTATGTTCATTTTGTAATAATGAAAACACATCCTGCATATCAGAGATTTACATTACAATTCATAACACTAGCAAAATTACAGTTATCAAGTAGCAACAAAAATAATTTTATGGTTGCAGGTCACCACCAATGAGGAACGCAGAAAGGAAGACTTAGGAAGACTGAGAGTCTTCTTAGGAAGACTGAGAACCAGAAACAGAAAGGTATAAAACAGAAAGACAAATAGCCTAGAAACTTTGAGAACAGAAGGACACCATGGGTTTCCTTGCTGCTCAAATACAACTAGGATAGGATCTCAGAAAAATCTCCCACCTAAAAGCACCCAGACAAAAAAGAACTCCAGATGACGCCAGATTGGAAAAGGAGAAGCAAAAACAAAAAACAGCAGCACTCACCCTATTCTAGCTAAACATCCACAGACATATTTTTTGCAGCTTCAAAAGAGACTAAGAATAGACTTGGTATCTCTCACCCCTAAGTTAATAAACCGAGGCAAGGTGGTATTTCACTTCCCCTACCAGAATAATGTTAGAAGACTGATCTTCCACCGCTTGTTCAGCAGAAGAAGGTACAAAAATCCCCATGCCAATATAATATCAACATTTGAAGGATGAACTTAGCTCCATCTCTACCCTACAGCAAGAAAGCAGTGTGGAGCAGTCCTCCACTCCCTCCTTGGCTTCAGAGAGGACCCTGGAAACAGCATCTACTTACTTGAAGGCAGCAAGGCAGTGCAAGGAATGACTTACTTTGTCAGTGAGGCAGAAGATTGAACTTCCATCCCATAAGGCACTGTAGGCCAATAACCCACTTAAGTCAAAACTATATTTACAAGGTCCAGCAGAAAACTGAACATATATACACCCGGCACCTCAGCAGAGAAACTGCTTGCTCAAATAAGAAGACTAAATAGAATCCAGAATCTCATAACATAACAAAAAAGTGTTCAAGATGAATTCACAAATCATTTATCATACCAAAAACTAAGAAAATTAAAACCTGAATGAGAAAAATAAGTAAATGGCATTAACATAAATAGTAATCGGATAAAAAAAGCTATCTGGGTCATCATAAAATACACCTTGAGGATCCTCTGGACCTGGAAAATTCATTATGCCTTGAGGAACACCAAGGAAAACTGGCATAACATAGCTCCCCTAGGTGGTATTCGACATGCTACTCTGGTGAGTAAGAAGTTCGGTCCTTAAAACTCATGAATATTGACTGAGTCTTTAAAACTTGTGATCAGCCATCTGAAGTGCAATTATTGGTCTCTCCAAGCCTGGAATCAAGAATTGCGATGAAATGAAAGGTACATGGAAACAACGAGTCCAATGAACAGACATCTATCTACAGAACCCTAAGACCAAAAGAACTAGAACGTGCCTGGCCACCACTACCAACTACTCTGACAAGAATCCAATTGGAAGGTCCTGGATAGAGGGCAAGGAAAATGGAAGCAGAATGCAATATCTTAAAAGAGAACAGGGTTTATTGGTCAGAAAGAAACTTGTGGGGCTTCAAAGAAGAGGGCCCTTTCCAGTCAGAAACTGAACTCCTCACATGTATAAATAACCAGTCATTTGAAATTGAAAGGGCAGCATTTACCCAAGGACAAAGCTCCAAGTGTTAGGAAAGACAGAGAGGAAAAGTGGAATGAGCAATGATAAATTGAGGGAATTATGGTAACAGCCTGAAAATTAATAAGTAGTGCATCAATGAAAAAACCACTGACATTCACTGGCATTCCAAAAGGGGGGAAAAAGAGAATAAGATTGAAAGTGCACCCAAATAAGTAATACTGGAAACTCAATATAGTGAGTGGCCATAGGATTATAAAGAACCTCAGTGTTATCTGTGCTAGATTTTTATATTCAACTACGTACCTTGAGCCACTTTTAGGAAAATAGGAGATTTCCAACCACAAGGTGGACAGTTCAAACCCATCTGCACCCATGAAGATTTACAGCCGCAGAAACCCTTCATAGGTATCAAAGTGAGTTACATCTCTCACAACCTATGTTATAGATATTGATTTCTTACAACTCAAATCTTCAAAATAAGCTTTATACTCCTTAGAAATATCAAATATCTGATGCCCCCCCCCAAAAAGAAAAAGAAATATCAAATATCTTGAGCATATCTAATGACAAAAAAGGTTTTCAGACTTTCAATCAAACATCTATTAAGTAAAAGTGCAAAATAGGTTTAAACAAAGTAAAGTATGATCCTATTTTCAAAAAACATGTATATAAATAGAGCCCTGGAGGTTTAGTGGATTACACGTGGGGCTGCTAACTATAAGGTCAACAGTTCAAAATCAACAGCTTGGAAAAAAGATGAAGCTTTCTACTCCCAAAAAGAATTGCAGTCTTGGAGACCCTCGCAGGTAGTTTAACTGTCCTAAATAGTCGCAATGAGTCAGAATTGAATTTATGGCAGTGAGTTTGGGGCTGTGTGAAAATATACAAAGGAAAAAAATGTAAAGAATATACACAAGAATGTCAAGATTGGCCATTTCTTGGTAGTAAGATTTAAGAGCATTATTTTCTCTTTGTCTGTATTTTTTAAACTCACCATTCCAAGCTTGCATTAAGCGTTAACAATTAAAAACAAAACAAAAAATATTTACTAGCGGGCTGAGCCCCAGTGGCGTAGTGGTTGTGCGTGGGACTGCGGCCCACTGGAATGGAGGTTCAATTTCAGCTCCACAGGAGCAAAGGCTGGGCCTCCTACTCCCACCACCAGAGGGCAGTGATGCCCCCCCAGAAAAAATATTTACTAGCAACAACCATGCTGTCAAGAGCAAGCCGTAGTAACTAAATGGGTTAAACATTGAGCTTTTTTTTTTGAGAAGTATAAATGTCACCTTAAAGGACTAAAGTGGGCCTTACATAAGTCAGGGTGTTTTCAAATGCTTCATATGCATGAGAAGAATGTACAGTGAATAAAGTATACTGAATTGATGCTTTTGACTTAAGATGTTGGGGAGGAATACTGAATACAATACCCAAAGGAACAAATCTGTTTTGGAAGCAGAACAGCTACAAGGCTCCTAGAAGCCAGAATGGTGAAACTATGTCTCCTGTACTCCCTGTGTCAGGGAGGGGTCAGTCTCTGAAGGAGGAGACAACGGAGAAGGATAAAGTAAACCAAACCCACTGCCATTGAGTCAATTCTGACTCGCAGTAAGGGCAGAACTGCCCCTGCAGCTTTCTAAGACTGTCACTCTTTATGGGAGTAGAAAGCTTCATCTTTCTCCCACAGAATGGCTGGGGGTTTTGAACTGCATACCTCCTGGTTACCAACTCAAGTGGTACCCACTCACCACCAGGGCTCCCGTGGTAAAGTAGGGTTGGAAAACCTGAGGAAGACTCCCCAACAAACTGGACTGACTGATGCAGTGGCTGCAATAATGGCCTCAAACAGCAACAACTGTGAGTGGGCACAGGTAAGATATAATACAGTCTGGATGGTTGTATGTATGGTCACTGAATCTGAACTGATAAAGGCACCTACGCACAACAACCTAATATGAATTATGTAACTGCAAAAACACAGAAAGCTAAGAACTAGTATGCCGAAAGAAATTTATATTAGGCCTGATTGTTATTCTTTGAAAGGCTGAGTTATGAGGGTGCTCCTTTGTTTAGTGTCTGAGAACTAGATTTCTGAGGAGTTCCTATCACATAAGTGAAAAAAGGGTGCACTGGATCTAAGCTGTTCAAATAAATTACCTATAATGAATAGCTACTTTTCTTCTAAGCGTATTTTATTTTTGCACATGCTAAGCAAAGGGTACATACATAAGTAACCCTCAACTATACTTCCCTGGTAAGACAACATTTCATATTTGTTGTTACACTTTACTTCGGGGGAATTAGGTATGTCCACTATGGAGAGAGGGTTTCAACCTTGTACCTTTTACTTTTTCTTTTTTAAATTAAAAGAACATTTCATTGGGGGCTCTTACAACTCTTATAACAATGCACACATCAGTTATTTCAAACATATTCCTTGAAGCTTTTTCCTCCCACTCTTTTTCTGTAATAAATCACAGGCATGGGTATGGCTATATTCTGAGTTATAGTCAATCTTTGAACACATGGAAAGTTATCTACTTTCAAGTGAAAAATTAATAAAAGAGTGTCTCTCACCTCTCATTTTTCAAATATTTCATGACTAAAGCATATAGATTTCAGACAGCACTCTTTCAAAAGCATACCGTTTTCAAAATGCTGAGATACAAAGGGAGAAGTAATCATAAGCCCCTTTTATGTGAGGAGCTTAATGCATAAAGTTAATTATTAAAGTGACTAGAACACTGTCCTTGACTCAACTCAAACTCAATTCCCTGGCTTCGAGTGAATGCTGACTCAGAGTGATCCTATAGGGCATGGGAGAAGTGCCCCTTGCGTTTCTAAGACTAGCTCTTTCGAGGACGAGAAAGCCCCATCTTCCTGCCAGATTTCTGAGGATGGTTTTGAACAGCTGACCTTGCAGTCAGCAATCCAAGTGTGAACACTACGCCACCAGGGCTCCCTGATCCTTAGCCAAGTAGAAAAAAATTAACTCAAGGAAGAATGGCATCGGGCTGATCCCTGGTGGCGTAGTGGTTGTGTGCAGAACTGCAACCCACTGGCTTGGCGGTTCAAATCCAGCAGCAGCTTTTCAGGAGCAAGACTGGGCCTTCCACTCCCACCAAAGGGCAGTGATATTGGCATCAATCAAATTGTATCTGAGAGGAATTACTGAGAGGTGAACAATATGCAAGCATAATAGTGGGGAAGAAGGAAAAATGGAAAAACAAAACTATATATGCATATGTATATAAATATATTATGTATACCATATATACTCGTCTACAAATGGAGCTTTTCAAGCACATTTTTATGCCGTTTTTGTGGTAAAATTAGGTGCCTTGGGTGATATTCAGGTCAGCTTACAATCAATTATATACTGTATGTTTATTTATGTATGTATATATATGCAAATGCAAAAAGAAAGCAGATGGACTTTGGGCCTCTCCTTAAATCTTACCTCTAACAATGTGGCACTGTATGATAAGCACCTCCCTGACACACTCACTGAAGACAAAATAGATGCATACACAAATATGGTGAAGAAAGCTAATAGTGCCTGGACATAAAAAGTTACATCATCTGAAGTTTTAAAAGTCTTGGAGATAAACAAGTGGCCATGTAGCAGGGATGCAACAAAACCCATATGGAGGAAGCACAGTAGGCTGTGCGATCATGAGGGGTCGATAGGAAGAGGTATCAGAAGTTCAAAAACACACACATCCAAATTGACATGAAGGAGAGTTAATGCAGAAAAGACTCAAAGTCCACCAGTAAGACAACTGGACAGTACCTCTTAGAATGGCCTCACAGAATAAAGGATAAATCCAGGATGCTTTGTGGCACTGATGAATCATGTAACTATGCTCTAGTTCTTCAGTATTTCCTCTCCTTACTATTATGGTCCATGTGATATACCTCACTGGTCATGTTAGAATTGCATAAATTCATTTGTACATTTAAGATCGCTCAATACATGGTGGTCAAGACAGATGAGCCCTTGGAGACACTGACAGGAGTAAGAGTTCCCTGACGGTACAGGAAGACAGAAGGAGGGGGGGAAGAGAATGGAAAAAGGAAAGTTGACAGCATTGATGACTGTAAAGCACCTCATGATGGGACTGAACAAACAGAACTGTATGAAAGGGGAAGGGATATATTGAAATGAATACATATGTCAATAAAATATTATTCAGAAAAGAAAAAGTGGCATTATAGGCTATGAGACTTGGCAAAACCATAGAGGCATTTATTCATTTATTTATTCAAATTACATATTCCTAACTTCATGTGTAGATTTTAAAGTTAAATTCTAAAACTAGAAGATGTTGAAAAACACTAGAGCCTTCCCTAAATAGATCACAAGCCCTAAAAGATAAGCAAATGTAATATCTTACAAATTAAATATCATATATGTTGATAAAATTGGTCAAATTAGCATGATGAATACTTGTATGGATTGTGATAAGAGTTTTAAGAGCCCCCAGTAAAATTATTTTTTAATTTGTCAGAACAAGTATAAAATAAGTGAAACATTATGACAATTTCAATGTACAGTGGCATAAAATGTTACTTGGTAAGAGTGAAAAAAGTCTTGGGAGAACAAATTAAAAGCCTACACAAATTGCTGTCTTCAGCTGAAATACTAAGAAATACTTTACATGTAAAATCTATTTATACTAATATAAAAAATTCATTTACCTTAATTATCTGCTCAAATGCCAATGCAGATTGTAACATCATTGGTCTCTGGCTTTGTATCATTTGCTGGTCAATAGAGTTATAAAAATGTGCCACCTACAAAGGAAAAATCCAATTAACAGCAATTAAAAATAAACAGCATGCATCTTTTGAAAGATTTGTTCCACTAAAACTTTTATTTTTTATCAATGATAAAATTTAATATAAAACATTTTTCTCCAATATAATGACTAATCATGTATTTATACATGCACTCAAAAAGCAAGTATTAAATTTCTGTAATTTTCCAAGTCCTGTGGTATTGTTAGGTGCCTTAAAGTCAATTCTAAATCACAGCAATTCTGTGGGACAGAAAAAAACAGCCCAATGAATTTTTTAGACGATAATCTTTACAGAAGCAGATCACCATGAATCTTTCCCTAAGAGCTGCAGATGCATTAGAATTGCCAACCAGTCAGTTAATGTGTAAGTATTCAACCAGCGTACCATCATTTCTAGTCAAAACCATGTCTTTTAAGAATCTAAAAGAATTTGATAAAAAATATAAGCTAACTCTACTATAGGAAACTAAAGTGCACAAAAAATATCTTTCTGCATATAGGTAAGTCAAAATTGCCAAACAGAAGATAAGGTGTGAAGGGAAATCAATGAGTCTAAAATCTTTAAGAGAAGTTCTCTTTTAGTTTTTGTTTCCTCTAAAACCTCACAAAATTCCTGTCATAGAGTAGGTGCTAACAACACATTTCTTACATAATGTCATACAAAGGACTTCTCTTCTTCCCACGGATGCACAGGATATGTCATTTGTTTGGTAAAGAATACACACTGTACTGACTCCGAACCACAATAGCAGGAACCAAATAAGCACTACTAGGGCTGCTAGAAGCAAAGAAATGAATACTATTCCAGCAACCTGGCAATATCGCTATTCAAAAACTAGCATATACTCCCTACTCTAGCTAAATATGTACTTATGCACGCGCGCACACACACACACACAGAGGGAACATGAAACAGGAGGGAAAACTTAATTTAAAAGTGAGTGGAATTTTCCCATGAACTTTTTGAAGACCCCTCACATATTCTATTAGATGGGAATCAAACATCATTCTTCCATAAACATTTATCTGAGATTACCTCTACCCCTAGGCAGGAGAAGAAAAGCATCGCCTTCATGCTTTCAGAATCTTCAGAACATCCATAAAATAGCACTTACAGTAAGTACCTTTTATCAATTTTTTCATATGTGATCTGTGATCATTGTGTGATCTCTAAAGGAAAATTACAGCTTAGGAGTCAGAGACCTACTATCAAATCTCACCGTCAGAACTTACTAGCTATGAAAGACTGGAAAGCTATGCCTCTGTTCCTCAGGTGGATGTTTAATTAATATAAATCAAATTATTAAAAATAAAATCATTTACCATAGTGACTGATATTTCATGAACACTCAGTGTTTGGTGTGCTTTCTTCTTTAGACCATCATTCTCAACCCGTGATAAATTTGTTTTCCAGGGGACATTGGGCATAGTCTAAAAGTATTTTTGATTGACCCAATTACGTAGGGGACAGAGAGGCAGAGTCCAGAGACGGTGCTAAACATCCTAAAATGCTCAGGGCACCTCGTAGCCCCATACAAAAAAGTTATCTGATACAAAATATTAATAACTGCTAAATGTGAGAAACCTTAAACAAGTGACTAAAATAATTTCTTTATTCTTGTATCCTTAATGCACTCTAGGGCTGCCAGTACTCAATAATCTTCACTGAATAAAAGAATAAATTAAAAACACATAAGGTAATGGTGTTTGCCCTCTAAAATCTAATAATCAAGTGAAAGAAATGACAGAATATAACACTGTGTTGTCACAAAAGGAACAATTAACTAAAGCAAGGCATACTTTTGTGTTGGGAACCAAAGGGTGACCATGTTTTCCAACCAAAGAAAAAATATTCCCACAACTGAATACATGTTTAAAGAAGAGATACGTTTCATCTTACCAAAACACTGAGTGAGGTTTAGTATGAATAACATAGGGAAGGGGCACCAATGTAAAAATGAGACATAAGAAAAGCCTTGCAAGCCACGTAAAGGTCACTGAGACAGAGAAAATGGCACAGTGGAATTGTGCAGGCTAGACAGAGAGAAGGAATGACCAGAAACACAGACCTGTCCACCGGTCTGCTAACTTGCTAAGAATCTGCCCCATGAAGGCACGCAGATCGTCATTTTATTAGATGGTTCTTTAAGACTCAAATAAGTGAAAGAAAACAAAAGAGAAGAATGAAAAATATGTAATTATTCTAAATGCTTTTATAATACACAGTAACAATAATTACACCTCAAATTAATAAATTCCTATATAGGTTGAAAAGCAAATTGCGATGAGCTATTTAATGAACCATAATTTCACAAGACTAAGTGGTGTTTTCTATTCATTTTCAAAAATCAAAAATAGAAAGCAAAATCCCTTACAGTATTCTAGTTTAATGTCACCAACGCAAAATAAACACATTTTTTAAAAGTCATACTTGTTTAAGAATAATTGCTTGCTTGCAGAATTTCTGAGCAACATTCGCGACTTGCTGTATTTTGGCAGGAATAACAAAGCCAAGGGCTGACAGTTGACGAACTTCTCTCAGAAGAATAACCAAACGATCTGAATAATGTACTTTTAATGATCCATCATTAGGATCCAATTCCATAATGCGACTATTGGCCTCGATACTATAAAAAAATGAATATTTTCAGTTTTCATGTTCTCATTAATTGATGAACAATACTATCATTTTTACAACTTCTTTTCAAGACCAAAATCTGTTCAGCTTTAAGTGAAAATTAAAAAAATAGAGCTTTCAGGTTGTATTTTTTATTAGTTTTTTCAAGTACTATTTCCCAATTCTTACCTTGGAAACAAACTGTAATATTCAAAGTACATTATCACCTCAATATTTCAACAAAACATTTTCAAGGGCAGAAAAATCGATCTCTTAACCTTCCTATATGAACCTAAAATCTGTATAAAAACTATAACATTAATCTTATTCACCCAAAAGAAATTTGGTTTCTACATACCAGGAATCAAAATTGTCATCACATACACATACAGAAAAAATATTATGAAAAAAAAAGAAAGAAAAAACATTATGATTCATTTCTTTTTTTTTATTCATTTCTTATAAAGCACCTTAATTTTTTTTAATAAACTTGCATGGTTCTTTAATATTTTAATATCTAACAGTAGGAGTACAGATATTCAAATGTTTAAATCATTTCTCCCTTTGCTTCACTACCTAAGTATTGTCCTATCTCTGCATTTCATGTAAAGGCTGTAATAGCAAAATATCATGCGGTGCATTCTAATCAGTATGGACTGTGAAAATGCTGAGCTAGGTAATGCATAAGTATGTGATGTTTATTGCTTTCTTTTAAGGTTCCTTTCATACAATGTGCATTCTGTCAAGTCACTCACAATTAAGAGAATTTGCTGATCGTAAAAGTTCATGAAAGCAAAGAACAGATCTGCTCAAGCTACTTAACAATATATAAAGTATTTTGAAATGGCTTAAAATGATTATTTAAACCTAAACTTTTTTATAAGAACCTAAAACCTGTATGAAAACGATTACCTTAATCTTATTCACCCAAAAGACATTAAGTTTCTACATACCAGAATTTCCCAAAGAACATTGATTCTATAGAACACGATTGGGTTATAAACCCACAATGGAAAACAAAAGGTGGGGAAAAAAGTTTTTAAAATCAAATGGGAAACACTGCTCAACAAAGTTAAACTGGCTTCTCTCTAGAGCAGTTCTCAGACTTTTGGCATGCTACCCTACAAGATGGACCTCAGCACCATAGTGCTAACTCGAAAACCAAACCCACTGACATCAAGTCGATTCTAATTCATGGTGACACTATCTAGCAATGCTTCTCAACCTGTGGGTGGTGATCCCTGTGGGGATCAAACGACCCTTTCACAGGGGTCACCTAAGACCACAGGAAAACACCACTCCTCCGCCCATCTTCATGCGGGTTCGCCACATGCAGATGTGCCCACATACAAGTACCCAGCATGAAGACTTTTACCCATGCTACACCATGCTTCAAGACAAAATTTCATAATTTGTAGTTAGAAATAATTATTTCACAATATATAACTACATACTGTTTTGTGATTAATCACTATATGTTAATTATGCTCAATTTATAACGTTGAAAATATATCCAGCATATCAGATATTTGCATGACAATTCATAACAGCAGCAAAATTGCCATTATAAAGTAGCAGTGAAAATAATTTTATGGTTGGACGGTCACCACCACATGAGGAACTGTATTAACGTGTCATAGCATTAGGAAGGTTGAGAACTGCTGCTATATAGGATTTTCAAGACTGTAAATCTACATTGAAGCAGACAGTCTCATCTCCCTCCCATGAAGCAACTGGTGGGTTTGAACAGCCAACCTTGAAATTAGCAGCCTAACACCTAACCCACTGCACAGAGGCTCCCTTCACTATATTGTAGAGAGTACAAATATGCAGGGTTCCTCCACCACACTGATAAGAATATGCAAATATCCTTTGGTTTCTTTTTTTCTTTTCTGGAGCATCCTTCAAGTATCCTCAAGATAGACGGGAATAAAGCTAAATGGCCTTACCCTTCAAAAACAGTAACAAGAGTAATGGTTCCCTGGGAGTAGAGGTGGAGTGGGGGGAGGGGAAGGGAAGGGGCAGGGAACAGGAAGCTGATAACACTGATGACTTCATAACCCCACTCGATGAGAATGAACAACAGAATTGTCTGTGACTGGATATATGGGATTATGTAAGATATGGGCCCCAAAAAAAACTATTAAAGGAGGGGAAATTACATAAATAAGGGTTCTTAGGGGATAAGGTAGGGGACAAAGGGGAGCAGCTATCAAGACGTTCAAGAATAAAGAAAATGTTTTTAAACTCATTATGATACCAATTGTATAATACTGCTTGATGTGATTGAAGTATGGAATGTTATGCTATTTGTAAGAGCTCCCAAAGAAATGATTAAAAGTTCAAAAGAATGAAAAAGCTAAGTGGCATTAATGTTTGAATCACTGTGTTTTAGCACCTATTGATGCCTCTCTATTCTTTCTCTAGAAACAGGATTCCTTAAAGGAAGCATCTTCTTTTTTTTGGAGGGACAATTCATTATTTTTTAATCCCCTTTCTCCATAAACATTTTTAAAATATTTTATTTTATTTTTGGAGAAAATACACAAAGCAAAACCCACTGCCATCCAACAATTTCGACACACAGACACCTGTGCATTGGTTATATTCACATCATGCCATTGTTCTCATCATCTCTGTCCTAGTTGTCCACAAACCTTTTGAAGTCTTCTCATATAGAAAATAAAAATAATATTACTCATTCCATTTAAGAAAGTACCACCACTAGCTTAAAGTGCCCTTTGTAGCCCTACAGATAAAATAGATTTCATATCACAGACATATTTACTTAAAGAAAGCCATTACTTGCTTCAAAGGATCGAGACCAGAATAGGCTGTGGAAAGTTCACCTGTGGCACAAAGAAATGATAATTTTTCTGGACCACTCAGCTTAAATTCCCAACTGTACAATTAGATTAACCAACTAATTTAGGTCTAAATAAGGTGGGAACATACATAAATAACAGTAACAGAAACCAGGGGAAAGAGAAAAATCTAATTTTGAGAAACGGAATGTATGGTTCTGGAAAAGATATCAGAAGCAATGGAAAGCAATCAACTATTTCATCAGGGTTTCCAATGTTGATGACTTAAAACATGACCTGAAAGTAATCACCAACACAACCACAAAAATAAAAGGAGAGGGCTGAGCCCCGGTGGCGTAGTGGTTGTGCGCAGGACTGCGGCCCACTGGGATGGAAGTTTGATTCCAGCTCCACGGAGCAAAGGCTGGGCCTCCTACTTCCACCACCTGAGGGCAGTGATGCCCAAAAATAAATTAATAAAAAATGAAAGGAGAGCCAGCAAGTCTAGAAAAAGTAACAGGTATAGAAGAATAATTACATTTTCCATTTCAACTCAAAACAAAAGAAAAGAGTCCTGTGTAGATTTCACTAGCTAAATGTTCAGACTTACCATAAACCAGATCTGGAATCAGATATACCTGACTGAATATCTCTTGACCAATCATCAAATTGTTCTTGTTCGTAAAGCTTAAATTGATCTGAAAGATCTTCTGCACTTCGATGAAATGATCGAAATCCTGACAGGTCAGATAAAAGAGCTTCTGCAATCTTGATAGTATCATCTACCTGAAAAGGCAAATGATAAAAATATATCGCAAATGCCAAGGGCTCAAGTTGAAAGCAAATGTTTTGAGAATGATGATGGCAGCAGGTGTACAAATGTATTTGACACACTGTATGTATGTGTGGATTGTGATAAGCATGGTACGAGTCCCCAGTAAAATGATTTATAAAAATAATTTTCTTTTTTTTGTGTGGGGGTGGGGGCGCATCACTGCCCTCTGGTGGTCGTGGAAGCTACCCAGCCTTTCTCCTGGAGAGCTGCTGCTGGATTTGAACCACCAAGCCAGTGGGCCACAGTCCCGCAATCAACCATTTAACGCCACCGGGGCTCAGCCCTAAAAATAATTTTCATAGGAAAAAATGTACATACACATCGCTTAAAGTTTAACAAAATCAACACAAAATAATGAGCCCCTTTCTCTGATTTGTGTGTCAAAATATAAACCCCAATTTTGCTTTTAAATTATACTTCATAATAACAAAAACAAGGGCAGAGAGCACATTACAGGGTATAGTACACCAAGAAGGGTCAAAAAGATGTGTCCCATTGACTTTCAAAAAAAGAAGACAAAGTTTTCAACAATATTTTCAACATGCCCAAAAATAATTTTGGCTCACAGCGACAAATGCTATAGTTCACAGCTCAAACAATAATTAGGTCAATTTGAACAAGAAGTAAGGAAGAAAAGTTTTTTCCCTCCTCAAATGCACAAAGAACACTGCAGTATCCTGCAAAGCTGACCAATAATATCAGGCAGAATAATCTAGAAAAGAAAGCCTCAAAAATATAAACTTTTAATCACTAGAACTATCAAGTATATGATTCTTTATAATAGTGCATGTTCTCTTCTTAACACATACAATTATCAATATTTACATTGTGAGTCAAATGCAAGACACTGAGTCATATACTAATTAGCAATTCACAGAATTCTGACCCCGATTTTAAAGTTGTCACATAGTCATTTAAACCTGTGAATTCAGTCACTGCCTTAGGCAGTACCATAATTACCTACTGCTCATCCTTTCAATCTGAAGTACTTTACTACAAAATTATGACTGCAAATCTAGATTCTGCAGCGATCAACATTTTTAATGATTTCAAAGGATTTTTAATACAGTGTAAAGGTGTTTTCATTCTGAATAAAAATTTTTAAGTAGACCTGAGGAATGCTAAGTGATATGAGGATTATCGCTACACAAGAAATAAGCAAAAACATTAGAACTGCCTCAGCACATTTTTTCAGATGTTTGCATTTAACATGAAAATCAAATGGGTTTGCCAGGAAAAACTAAATAATTTCAATGCTCTCACTACAGTTCTAGAGCGCCTTTCAAGGTCATAATTTATCCCATTTTAAAATTAGCATTCAAATGTTATTAAAACCCACCTTTAGCTCCAACTGGCGGACCCAAACTATATTATTGACAACTTCTGACAAATTTTTCCCAGAAAGAGGGCCAGATGAATCCCCAGGAATTCCTCGGCACCGATTCTCAAAGTCTATTCGAAAATCTGTAATATTGAATTCAAGTAAGATGACTACATACATTAAACAAAAGTTTCCTAAGTGTCTTACATAAATCAAGCCTACATAAAATATTACAGATAAAAAGATAGTTGAGTCAAACCCTCAAGGCTCTTGCCATGTATCAAGTGAAAAAGAGAAGGAAAATAAAATCTGTCTTTTATAGAAAAACAACCATGTTTTCACACATACCATACAAGATATGGTATTTACCAACAATACAATCTCCTCAATCATTACCTATTAAGGCTATGTGTTTTATGTGTGTGTGCATGTTATTTCTGTATGAGCACTTCTTTTGTGCATCCATGATTTACCATGATTTACACACAAAAATATGGCAGTAAACTACTTTTCAGCATATACATGTCAGAATGTGGCAAATAACATACAATAAGAAATAAGTAAACTGCTATAGTAAGCACTATAATTGCCAGCAAATGTTTACCTTTAACAGAGTCCACAAGTCTTGCCAGTAAAGTTTCTCTTTCTAACATTAACTCTTTGCTTATAGTTGGACGCTTCACCAACTCTTTATATTTCAGAAATGTTTGAAGAAGCTAATAGAAAATAAACCAAATGAAGCTTCATCACAAGTAATCAACATAGTAAATATGTACAGAGCTCCTAAAATATCATAAGGGGATAATTTTACCTGCTGTGGACTGTCTTGAATTTCTGAAATATAATTTTTCAGCTTTCCTGCTACTTTTTGTTCTGCAGGTGCAATTATTTTTTCATATTGAGAGACTGCAGCTTTCCACAAAGGCTAAAACAAATTGACAACCCTTGACCTTAATATGCTTGAATGTATTATTTGTAAAAGTAATAGCACACACAATTATATGAGTATATTAATACATATGTACTCAACCTCAGTATATGGATTATATTGCACAGGATTCAGACCAGTGAAAGGCTCAAACACTCGAACCAGGCCTGTGAGTTTGTCTTCGCTGGCAGGTAAAAAATAAAGAAGTTTCTCATGAATTGTTCTAACAGCCAAGATCTAAAACATAAAATAACAAAACAATAAAGTATATTTAATTTAAAAATCTGAAAAAAAAACTGCAGAAACAAACCTAGAAATCTAATAATAAGCAATAATTCCTCAAACACAAAGCCTAAGCAGTCTATTCATTAATAATTATATGATCATCATTCATCAATGTATTCAATCTGATGAACATATATAACATTTAAAAACAATGTTGAAACTTGTTTTAAAGTCAATATTCCTTAATACAGTAAAAATATCTTCTTTTCATTATTTTATATTGAATAGTACTTCTAAAAATTAAGTTATGTTTTACGAGTCCTTTTATGCATGATTTACAGGGACTTGGAAAACAGTTGTTATTGTACTTAAGATTTCCACCTAGAATCAGAAAAGTCTAACAAAAATGCTACAATCTTTCATCTGAGTTGGAAATACCTGTATAAAATTATGATTTTATTTTTCTCACATGAAATAAAATCGAAAAAACAAAGTACACATCAACCTACTGAAAATGCCTAAAAACACGAGTAACCGCCTGTGTTAACAGCACCTCCACAACCAGGTCACTATGGCTAAATATCATTTCCCACTATTAAATACCAGGTACCATGCAGAAAAGACTAATCCCAAATATGGGACTGAAAATATACACCAAAGGAGTATTACTTTCATGTCAAAGTGACGCGATGGCTTACTTTATGGAGTCTTCACTGCCCAAAGATGGAAAAATTTAAGAATAATGGTAACATTATCTAACAAAAACTGAAAATATAAAATTCCATGAGCTTATAATATAGTTATAATAATTTCTTTGTTAACTAAGGAACTGACTGTGACATTTACTCATTGTTCTGAAAATTGATAGCTAAAAGAACCAATTGTCTAAACTGCCATTCTTGTATGAACTTTATTTCAGGTAATTCCAAAATTGATGAGGAAAAGCTATTCTATGTGGAAAAATCATTACTAAGAAATGCAGAAAGAATGGTAGAATTAGAAAACTCTGTTTCTGCAGCCCCTTGTGATCATCAACCAGCCCCGGTGGCACCACAGGCAGGTGAAGCTCTGGGCCACCAAACCCAGCCATTCTATGAAGTGATCTACTTCCGTAGTTTTACAGCCTCAGATACCTACGGAGCAGTTCTGCTCTGTCAGATAGGGTCATTATGGGTTGGAATGAACTTGATGGCAATGCATTTGGGTTTTTGGTTTGGGATCAGCAATGGTTGAGGGAAACAGTATAATGAAGTAGGATCATAGCAAAAATCCTCGTATGTTTGAAATAAGTCATGTGCCTGAAACACATATCCCAAACTAACTGCTATTGAGGCCATTGTGACTCATGGTGACCCTAAGGACAGAGCAGAACTGGGGCTTCGGATTTCTGAGACTGGAAGTGGGCAACTTCATCTTTCTATCCTAGAGCGAATGATGGATTTGAGCTGCTGACCTAGAAACCATATATCGTGGATTAGTTTTATATAAATATTGCAGAAAAAAAAGGTGGGACAGAGAGGGGCAGACAGAGAAGGAGCAATAATGGGAAAAATACTCATGGCTATTAAAAAAAGAATAGATGGGCATCCATTGCAGTATTTTACTTTGGGACATGCTTGAAATTTTCCATAGCCCCTTCTAGCTAAACATTGAAAGTCTACAGTGAAACACTTTGCTTAGGGAAATGAAGCAGTTGCTTCAAGTACATCTACTACACACGCACACACACGCACACATGCAGCGACCATCAAGGCAACTCCAACTAACAGTGACCCCATGTGGACAAGAACAGGGGGCACTGGGGAGGGTTGTCAATGGCTGATTAGGGGGAAGTAGCTAGCCAGGACTTCTTTTCGAAGCACTTCTAGGTAGACTCAAACTCTCGACCTTTTAGTTAGCAGCTAAATGCATTCATTGTTTGCACCAACCAGGGATTTCCAATTAGCAAATCCTACAATAAAAATTGAGAGTTTCCACACATGACCAAGGAGACTATCATTTCATAGCAAAGAACAAAATAGAAGTCTACAACCTACAACCTGACCAAAACTAAAAAGGGGGGGTGGGTGGGCGGTAAGGAGCCCTGGTAGTGTGTGATGATTATGTGTTTGTCTGCTAATCCCAAGGTCAGCAGTTCAAAACCACCCGGTGCTCCATAAGAGGACAAGGCTTTTGATGCCTGTAAAGAGTTATAGTCTCAGAAAACCACAGAGACAGTTCTACTCTGTCCCATAGGGTCGCTAGGAGTCAGGATCTACTCCATGGCAGTGATTCTGGTTTTTAATATTTTTAAGCTCCTCACACTTTATCCCACAAGATCAAAAGTGTTTTCCATAAGTCATCTCACACAAACATGAACTCTTGTTCCCGTGCTGAACTACAAAAAGCCTCCATCAGATGTGTTACCAAGTCGATTCCAACGTCCAGTGACCCCTTGGTGTATCAGAAAAGGGGACTCTGCTCTTTAAGGTCAAAGATTGCTAGACTTTTCTTCTCAATCAGATGTGGAATGCTTTTTAATTATAAAAGTTTCACGGAGGGTTGAGCCCCGGTGGCGTAGTGGTTGTGCGTGGGACTGCGGCCCACTGGGATGGAGGTTCGATTCCGGCTCCCAGGAGCAAAGGCTGGGCCTCCTACTCCCACCACCTGAGGGCAGTGATGCCTAAAAAAAAAAAAAAAAAAAAAAAAAAAGTTTCACGGAGGGGCTGAGCCCCGGTGATGTAGTGGTTGTGCGCGGGACTGCAGCCCACTGGGACGGAGGTTCAATTCCAGCAGTGGGGCTCGGCCTGCTACTCCCACCACCAGAGAGCAGTGATGCCCAAAAACCAAAAAAAACAAAAAAAAAAAGTTTCACGAAGAGAGTAATCTTCTTCACACTTAGGCACAAAGAACTAAATAAACAAATGAATACCTCTTCAAAGCGTTTGCCAAGTTTGTCCAGTGTCTCAGGGAAATATTTTTCATTTTTCCACGGATGAGGAACATAGCGCTGCCACACTTGACCTGTCAGATGATTACAAGCTATCACCCACTGTTCACAAATTGAAATACCAGCTCTCAGATTTTCTTTGACAAGGTAATAAGGATCTTGCCAGAGGTTCATAGTTCCCAACTTTTTCTGAACAAACCTTCCAAAGGAACCACCTGAAAACAACATGAAATAGATATAAATAAAGATAAACAATAAAGAATAGTTAAAGAACTGATAAGTTTAGGATAAAACTAAATCATGTACAAATTATGAAACTAAAAATGCTTGAAATGCAAAATATACCCCTCAACAACCAATCAATAACCTTTCCGTATTATTTATATACAAATCATTTTTAAGCACAAACATTAGTTTGTACCTTTGTATTTTTCAATATATAAAGTACACCTTTAAAGTTTAGGACCATGAAGGGCTGAGCCTCAGTGGCGCAGTGGTTGGGTACAGGACTGCGGCCCATGGGCGTGGCGGTTCAAATCCAGGAGCAAGGCTACGTAGCTCCCAGGACCACCAGAGGGCGGTAATGCCCCCCCCAAAAAAAGTTGAGGACCATGGTCTTCGGGGGGGGGGGGGGGTGTCACCAATGTCACTTGGCATAACATAGTCTAAAAAGATAGCATTCTACATCCTACTTTGCAGAGCAGTGACTGAGGTCTTAAAAGCTCAGGAAGGGCTGAGCCCCGATGGCATAGTGGTTGTGCACGGGACTGCAGCCCACTGGGATGGGGGTTCAATTCCAGCAGCGGGGCTGGGCCTCCTACTCCCACCACTGGAGAGCAGTGATGCCCCCCAAAAAACAAACAAACAAAAAAAGTTAAAAGCTCAGGAGCTGCTATGTAAGGTATAAGTATTATTTTTTCTCTGCCCAGAAAAAGATAACAGTGAAGAAAACTGAAGACATAGAAACAATTAGTTCAGTGAACTAGTGGGTCATTTGAACACTGTCTCCACAACTCTTAGACCTGAAATGAGATGATATCCAGCTACTATTACAAGCTACTACTACAAACTGCTAAGAAAGGGATCATATTGGAAGTTCTTGGATAGAGTGGGAGAAAACGTGAAGCAAAATTCAAAGTCCAGACTTACTGACCAGATAGATTGATGTGGGTCTGGAATTTAACTAAACCCTGTGACTCAATTTTTAGTTAAAATATAGATAGGCATATAAGGGGAGCAATAACACTAGGGAAGTATACACCTTTTAAAAAACCACCCGTAAAAAAAAAAAAAACACCCATGAGTGATGCCCGTTGGGGGGGGGGGGCAGGGAGGGAACACCCACAAGATCAAAAGTGTAGCATTTACCCGAGGACAAAGTTAAGAAGGGTTAGGAAAGGAACTAAATATATTTTAATTCGGTTGCATTAATGGTTCAAGAATCTGGCACAAATGGTTTAAATAAATAGCTACTGAAATAATCTGATTTGCTTTTTTTAAAGCAAGTCTCTTCAAGTGACAATTACTACATTAAGGAGCATATTACATAAGTGTTTAAAAGAAAAAAGGAAATTATGACAAACAGGAAGAGGTATATACAGGAACTCTATATTTATTCTGCATAATAATTCTTCTGTAAACCTAAAACTGCTTTATAAATTTAAGTCTACAAAAAAATGGAGGGGGGTGGGAAGACAAGCTTCCCAGAGTTACATGGCTTTTTTAATTTATTATTAATTGGAATTTAATACATATATCACTTCACAGTTCAAGTACATCAAGCAGAATTGTACAGTTGCTACCACAATCAGTTTCAAAACATTCTTTTTCTTCTTGGACTCCTTGATATTGCCTCCCATTTTACCGGACCCCCACCACCACTGTAACACCTCCCGCTCCACCTGAAACCCTTATTTCACTAGCTGTTCCTATAGGTTCATCAATCCTGTGTTTCATATACCAAAACATATATAACACAACTTCATGAAGGTGACCTCCAACGACATACCACCTCTGAGATACACCCTAATATGAACAAACAAAACACAATACATTTTTTTTAATATTCAAAACCAGATCAGTTCCAGCATCCATTAGAGAGGGAAATCAACTGACAAAGTTTTAACAGAATCAAGTCAAATTTATGCCTTTGAGCTATACTCATGTCTCCAATGCAATTGTGTAGTAACCACTGTCTTCCCACCCCTCAACTGTGCACAGGGGGAGTTCACTGGAGGCTTATTTCCTGTGCAGTTCCCACAAATGAATCTTGGGTTCCCACTGTCATCCATAGCCTCCTGCAAGCCTGATTCTCACAATTTAGGCTCCTTCAACTTCGGATTACGTATTTACAATCCTTTGGTGACTGGTGATGGTAGGCTTCTTCCATGCAACTTAGTTGGCATCTCCCTCAAATGGGTTGCTTATTTGGAGACAAGCCTTTAAGACCTACAAGGCTATTAATCTGATAGACGGGAACCATCCAATTTCCTTGCCACGTTTTGTTGTAGCACTCTTATTTTCTGTGTTCCTCCAGAAGGTAAGTATCGAACCGGACCATGATGTAAGTAAAAATTGTTCTCAGATTGGAGCTAAGATTTAGTGTTAGCCCATAACCCATTCCTGGATCTACACTTTGTTTTGTTTTTAATTTACTTATTATTAAATTGGGAGTTAGTACACAGGTCATATCATTCCACAGTCCAATCAAGTGAAGCAGAATTGTGCAATTGCTTCCACAGTTTCCAAAAATACTTTTTTTGGATTCATTGAGATTGTCTCCCTTTTACCCCGTGAGTCCTGTACCAGCCCCACTCCCCAACCCCCACTCAAACCCTTATTCCACTTGCTGTCCCTATAGGTTCATCGATCCTGGATTTCATTCTAAAAAAACAGAAAAACTTGTAACACAGGTAACTACTACCTATGATGTCTAAGAGATGTAGCATTCGTGACTCGGGATAATGGTCGTGATCTGTTTGTCTCCACACATCATCAACAACATCTCGAGTGGTCTCCACCAAGTCAACAACTTCCAACAAGGAGAGGCTGTCCAAGTTATAAAACTCCTGAAACAGAATATATTGATTTTTAAGCACGACCACATTTCTAAGTTAGATAATACAGTCAAAATGTTCTCAGCCTTTTCCCAACGGCTCACAATCCTGACATTTTCCTTTCTTTCTACCATATATTACACCTCTTGATATACCGCACAATTTCTTTCTCAAATGTGTATTCTATGAAAGTAAAAAGAAAAAGAATTGTATAAGGTATTCATTTATTTACCTCCTGGATATCATTGACTTTAAATTTGGACTCATTTATTGCCCCATACAGACATGCCTTAAATCCACATATACACTACTCACTGTAGTTGGTATATGGCTGGATTCAAAAATTTTGCTTATTATGCTAATAATGTCATCATAGTAAAAATTTTATTATCCCAAACTTTATCATTGTTTTAAAAAGTCTAACACCAACATTACTGCGGTAGTATTGAGACTGAACAAATAATTGATTAATTAGAGTTTTCAAAAAATACATTTTTTTCTCACCATACTTAAAATGGCCAATTACTTAAACTACATGGATACAAGAAACAATCAATCACATAAATATGAAATTAAAACTTTATATATTTCAAAAAATATTATGTCTTATAGGTAAACCCTAATTAAGTAATAAATTTTGTTTTACTGAAAAGGGCACATATTTTTAGACAATAAAGACTAAAGATTAAAATTTTACTTTTTATAGATTTCATTTCTAAGTTATACTCAATTTACATACATATTTTTAGTAAGCCTTCCTAAATATGTGGGATTTATATGGCAAGAAAACATCAAATGAGAGTAAAAGAGGTAAATCGAGTGCAAATTGAATTGTAAAGTATATTCATAAACTTGATAAATAACTGTATAAATTACATACTCTTGCAATTGTTTCAAATAATTCTTTAAAATAGCTGGCTCTTTCTCTACTGATTTGTTTATTTCCACGATGAGCTTGTTCTATCCAAAACTGGAACTCATCACTTGGGGTAAGAATTCCTGAAAAAAGTGAAGAAGAAATAAGGAATCATCAATTAACATGAAAAGCCAGAAAGTTGCCTGCTTCATTTACCAATTTTTAAGCAAAACTTAAAAATTTAACGACTACGTTGTAAAAAAGAAGTACACATAGTCTAGAACATCCACCAAAGGGACAGTTCCGAAACTTTTGATCAAGCCTGTCTGATGGTTATCACCAAGTACCTAAGCAGAAATCCCATCAGTTGAGACTCAGGGGAAACAAGAGAAATATGAACGAACACTGTCTGCCTGTTAGAAGTCTATGGCGGAGAAACAAGCCAAACGAATTAAAACTCGTCTTCTAAGAAAAGAGCAGTTCAAAGATAGCAGAAATGGTGAAATGGTGCGCCAGAGTCTCCTAGATTTCAGAATTTGGGTTGAGCCCTGGTGGCGTAATGGTTGGGTGCAGGACTGCAGCCCACTGGGTTAGTGGTTCAAATCCAGGAGCAGCTCTCCAGGAGTAAGGCGAGGCCTCCTACTCCTACCAGAGGGAAATGATGCCCCTCCAAAAAAAAAAAAAAAAGCAGAAAAAAAAAGATTTCAGAATTGGGCCTTCACCGTCTTGGTTCATTAATGCCAGGCGAATGGGACTACTACGCAATGTGGAAGCGCAAGGTTGCCATCCCCAAGTAACAGAAGAACTAGGCCTTGCAGGTCAAAGAAGTGGGATCCCCACTCAGATGAACTAGGAAAATGGAGCTGCCCACAGCTGAGGGAGGAGAGTTGCCATCACGGTGAGCCTGGAATACAGAGCAGCCTCGACTCCAGAGGGAAGAGCCAACACCTAAAATCTGGAAGATAAGGGTTCAAATAGTCTCAGAAAGGAGACGATTATTTTTTAATAAATTTATTTATTTTAATTGGGAGTTAATACATCTTATAAATTATTTCTTAATCATTTTATTGGGGGCTCATACATCGCTTTTCACAATACATAAATACATATATTGTGCCAATCACCTTCACAAGCCTGCTGCCATCATCATGCTCCAAATATCTGCTTTTCCACTTGAGTCCTTGCTATCCACTTCTCACCCTTTCCCCTCTGTCCTTGTTCCCCACTCCCCCACCAACCCTCAGTACTTTATAATTATTCTTTTGCCATATCTTACACTGTATGACATCTCCCCTCAACCACTCCTCCAATGCCTGTCCTCCCAATAGGAGGCTATATATAGATCCTTGTAGTTGGCTCCCCCTCTCTATTCCACCTTCCCTGCACCCATCCAGTAGCTCCACTCTTACTAATGGCCCCAAGGGGTTCATCTGTCCTGAGTTCCCCATATTTTCAGTTCCCATCTCTATCAATGTATCTCCTCCAGTCTAGCTGGATTTGTAAGGTAAAATTGGGACCATGATAGCTGGAGGGTGGAGAGATGGCTATTTTTAAGCCAAGAGACCAGATTTTAAGCGAGACACCATTGACCAGGGGAGAGGAGTTCTTGATTAAAAATTTGGTCCTTATGGGGCAACAAAAATGTTCATAGAAGACAGAAATAGTATTGTAATATATTTAATTTTAAAATGCCGCGGGACGTGGGACAAATGGGATGTGGGACAAATGGACGTGGGACAAATGGTCACTTTACCTTAGGAACTAATACAATTTATTCTGCAGGATCTAAACTTGCTTGGTGCCTATTATCCCTTCTTTCACTCCAATTTCTCCAATTTCAAATGTAAATGACCACCTTGTACCTGTTAAATCATTATGCTTTGGAAGCAAGTGATTTGTAGTCTAGATTTCAAACGTTCACAGATAGAGAGGGATTTTGTCTCAGGTTGACATTTGGACTTGGACTTGATTTAAGACTTTCGGGCTGGTGATGCCATGAGGTGAATGTATTTGCATGTGGCAAGGTTTGTCTTGGGGGGGGGGGGTGCAAGGAGAGAAGGTTAAAAGGTGAAATGTTACAGATTGAATCATCTAAAAAAATGTATTATAGATTCTGTGAGGAGCCCGGTGGCCACAACGAGCTGTTAACTGCAAGATCCGCAATTGAAAACTACCAGCCCCTCAGGGATTTCTACTCCAGTAAAGAGTCAGAGGCTTCCAAACTCACAGGGGACGTTCTACCCTGTCCCATTGGGTTGCTATCTGTCAGCATCAACACCAAGGTAGTGAGTTTGGTTTTTTTGTTTTGGTAGATACTAACCTCTTTGTTTGGGGTTAACATCCCATTTTGGTTGCCTTTGTTATGCTAAAAAAACGGGGTCATTGTACCAAAGTGCTAGAGTTGATCTCTTTTGAGATAAAAGAGGTTAAAGATGCAAGAGTAATTAACAGAGAAAGGCAAAGAGATGGAGAGCCAGAGATAAGGCTCCCCTGAAGCTCTGGGGCTTAGCAGTGGGAAACCACCAGCAAGTTCAAGTTTATAAAAACGTTTGACCCTTTTCAGGAAAAAAAAGAAGCATTATTCAGCACCCTCCAGGCTTAAACACTCTTTTTGTTTGTTTGGTTGGGGTTTTTTTTGTTGTGCGTGGGACTGCGGCCCACAGGGATGGAGGTTCAATTCCAGCAGCGGCTCTAAAGGAGCAAAGGCTGGACCTCCTACTCCCACCACCAGAGGGCAGTGATGCCAAAAGAAAAAAAAAACACTTGTACAGCCCATCATCCAAGATAAAGCATAGCGCTTTATCTGCTTTCTCGGGTCTTATGGATTGTTCTAGCATCCCCCAGGACGCTGTTTCACTCACGTTGAGAAATACTAATTTACAGATTTGGAAACCCACAAAAGCCATTCTACTTTGCCCTGTATGGTCACTATGAGTTGGAATTGAGAGCACACAGTGAGGAAAAGATTTCCCCTAGGGTCATTATCCTAAATTCAAACTTCAAGCCTCCTAAATGTTAATATGACTGTTTGTTAAATTCATCCACTCCTGGTATTTCTACTTTCGCAGCACCTGATAGCCATGAGCTGAAACCAGAAGACGGAGTGTTGCCTGCGTAGGGAACAAATGTGTATTCTACAACTACAATCATAATGTAATTGTGAAAGTTGTCACATTTCAAAATATCAACACATTAAAATGTTTTTTTACTTTTCAGTTCTCTATTTTTCAGCAAATGAAATTCACTGGGATATCTAGTCCTCTGCTACAAATCAGCACTGTTCTCTTCATATCTGTTGTGGCTGTTGTTGTTGTTGTTGGGTGTCAAGGAGGTTCCAAATCATAGCGACCCCGTGTACGACAGAATGAAGCCGGCCAGGCCAACACCCTGTCCTCAACCGATGTCACGTCCGAGCTCAATGGTGCAGCCATCGTGTCCATCCATTGACACCAGGGTCTTCCGTCTTGTCCACTGACCCTTACTTTGCCAAGCACCATTGCCTTTCTAGGACTGGGCTCTCCTGATAACACGTCTGCAGTCTGAGACGGACCCTTGCCTTCCTTACTTCTGACGTGCATTCTGACTGTACTTCTAAGCGAGATCTGTTTGTTCTTTTGGAAACCCGGGGTACTTCCAAGATTCTTCATCAGCACCATAACTCAAATGCATCAATTCTTCTTCAGCTTCCTTAGGCAATATCCAACGTTCACATGCATATGGGGCGATTCAAAATGCCCTGGCTTAGGTCAGACACACTTTAGCCATCAAAGTCCTAGCGTTGCTTTTCAGTACTTTAAAGAGGTCTTGTGCAGCAGATTTACCCAAAGCAATACTTCTTTCGATCTCTTGACTGCTGATTGGAAATGCAAGCAAGACAAAATGCTTGGCTACTTCCGCCTTTTCTCCACTTATCGTGACATTAGCTATTGGTGCAATTGTGAGGATTTGGGTCTTCCTTACATTGAGTTGTAGTCCACACTACAGGATGCATTCACCCAGTGCTTCAAGTCCTCCTCACTTTCAGCAAGCAAGGTTTTGTCATCTGCCTATCAAAGGTGGTTGAGAATCCTACCTCTACTCCTGATGCCATATGCGGCTTCACACAGTCCACCTTCTTTGATTATTTGCTCACAGACAGATTGAGTAAGTATGGTGAGATGATACAATGCTGACACACCTTTCCTTATTTTAAACATGCAGTGTTCCCTTCTTATATTTGCACAACTGATTCTTGCTCCCTATACAGATTAGATTCAGTATGAGCACAATTAAGTACTCTGGAATTTTCGTTCTGCTCAAGCCTATTGTTAGTTTGCCATGATCTATTGCTTTCCAAAGCATTTATTTTACTAGTCAAAATATACTCAATATTTTTAAATAATTAGGGTAATACATTTCATATTATCAATCATATAATAATTTATTTATTGCTATAATAAAATTATTAGATGTCTTCATAAAATACATTCTAAAATAAAAGTTGCCAATCTATTATCTGTGCAAGGTATACAATTATTTTGTCTGTGAATCACAGTGTATTAAAGATTATCATTTTCTCTCTTATAAATCAGAAAAACTCCAAATGTGTAAAAAAAAACTATGAAAGAACATAGCTATTTACTAATGCACAGATGAAATAATCATTTTGTCTTCAATTAAGCTATAATTATGTACCTCGAATGTCATCTTCCTTCAATTTCATTTTTGATAAATTAATGTCTGATCTTCGTAGAACTATACCCAATCCAGCTTCTAATTCACTCAAAAGATTCTGAAGTTTTGGATCAAAGTTTCTGCTCCAATCCTGATCCTAAAAAAAAAAAAAAAAAAAAATTTTTAAAAAGCAGCCATTGAATTAAATCTTGCCAGTCAAATTGATTTTATTTAGCACTGTCTAGAAACCAAGTCCACATATGGTTGTCTCCTTCAAAGTCTACTATTATCTCTATTTCATATAGGAAGAGAGGGTGAAGGAAGGGACAGACTTCCGAGGATGTTAATTTTTTTTTGGGGGGGGGGGGGGGCATCACTGCTCTCCAGTGGTGGGAGTAGGAGGCCCAGCCCCACTGCTGGAATTGGACCTCCATCCCAGTGGGCCGCAGTCCCGCGCACAACCACTACGCCACCGGGGCTCAGCCCGGAAGTTAAAATTTTATACCGATTCTGTTAAGATCTGCTGTGGGTTGAATTTTTTTTACCTTCCTCTATTATTCCTATTTGCCACAACTAAACTTATTGTACACCTAAAAAATTGAGAATATTTTTTATTAAAAGACGAAGGTAAAAAAAAAAATTTTTTTTAATAAAATTAAATGGGCTAAGCCCCTTTGCGTGGGACTGCGGCCCACTGGGATGGAGGTTCAATTTCAGCTCCACAGAAGCAAAGGCTGGGCCTCCTACTCCCACCACCAGAGGGCAGTGATGCCCCAAAAACAAAAAAATAAAATAAAGCTAAGGTAATACTACTGATCAAAAAGTAAATATACTTGGGGCTGAGCCCCAGTGGCGTGGTGGTTGTGTGAGGGACTGTGTTCCACTGAGTTGGCGGTTCAAATCCAGCAGCAGCTCTCTAGGAGCAAGGCTGGGCCCCTACTCCCACCAGGGGGCAGTGATGCCCCCCCAAAAAAAGTAAATATACTAATATTATTAACAATAATCTGTTAAGTGTTACTTATAGTTGCTGACATTAGCCAATTCATTTTAATTATTTACAAAATTATAATTATTAATATATTAACTAATATTAGAATTTTGGGGAGGGCATCACTGCCCTCTGGTGGTCGTGGGAGCTACCCAGCACATGGGCCACAGTCCTGCACTCAACCACTTACGCCACCGGGGCTCAGCCCTATATTAGAATATTCTTATTTGTGTGTTCATTTCTAGGAAGCATTTGCTAAAAGACCTCGGGACAAGAACCACCATCACACAGCTACTTTTATGTACTCACCTTTAACAACATTGGTGCAAATACTTGGCGGACTGCTTGATAAAGAGAACTGACAGGTGACTCTAACATGGATGAAACAAGAATGTTATCATGTAGATTTTGGTCAGTAATTACTTCAGGTCGCAGCTTGAAAAACACCAACACTTGATCTTTTGTGTCGCCAAAATCAACCTAAATATGACAAAGAGAGTATTTTTAATGTTATCTTTATAAATTTTAGTATTGGAAACAAATGTTGGATTACATTCTTTAATCATTGTAATCATATCACATAGGAAAATTAATTCAAGATCATACATTTTTAAGTCTATATTGGTTTATTAAGAATATCTCAGTTTAGGGCCGAGCCCGGGTAGCATAGTGGTTGTGCGCGGGACTGCGGCCCACTGGGATAGAGGTTCAATTCCAGCAGTGGGGCTGGGCCTCCTACTCCCACCACCGGAGAGCAGTGATGCCGCCCCAAAAAAAAAAAGAATATATCAGTTTAAAATGATGATGGCAATATATGTACAAATACGCTTGACACAATGGATGGATGGATGGATGGATGGATGGATTGTGATAAGAGCCCCAATAAAGTGACTTAAAAAAGAAAAGGAATATCTTGGTTTAGAAATGCATCCCTCTTAAAATAATTTTTTTAAAAAGAAAGCAATGTATCCCTCTTACATGTGATATTCTAAAACTAGTTTCATAAGTGATTTATTAACAGAAAGCATGATAAAAACATTGTTGGCTTGTATGAGCCCCCAATAAAATGTCTCATTAATAAAGGAGGAAGGGGGGCTGAGCCCCGGTGGCGTAGTGGTTGTGCATGGGACTGCGGCCCACTGGTACGGAGGTTCAATTCCAGCAGTGAGGCTGGGCCCCCTACTCCCACCACCGGAGAGCAGTGATGCCCAAAAAAAAAAAAAAGAGGAAGGGGGAAGGAGGAGTTTATACCAAGGGCTCAAGTGGAAAATATTTCGAAATGAATATTGTAATATGTGTACAAACATACTTGATACAAATGATGTATTGAATGTTACAAGAGCTTTAAGAGCCCCCAATAGAATAACTGGGGGAAAAAAAAACATTGTTGGCATATACTATTAACCACTCCAGTTAATTCTGAAACATTGCAGATCAAATCTCTACTCATGTTCACATTGATGAGTGCTTTATTTCTCTATTATAAAGTGTCAGGGGCAGTGATGCCCCCAAATGGCAGTAATGCCCCCCCCCAAAATAAAATATAAAGTGTCAGGATGGCCGAGTGGTCCAAGGCGCCAGACTCAGTTCTCTATTCTACCTGGAAAAAGTCGGCTATTCTCTCTCATCTGCAACCAGCATTCAAAATGGTGCCTTTTAAATTGTTTACAAATTTAAATGTGGAAACGATCATCAAGCTCTTAAAATCAAATAATTTCAAGTGATCATATAGCTAGACTATTTGCCAGTGAGACTGGAAAACTCAACGCTGACGGCGGCCCGGGACTCAGCGGGGTTTGGTTCTTTGGTGCACAGGGGCGGAAGGAGTCAGAACAGACGCAACAGCACCTACCATGACAACCCCTGTTTAAAGTGGGTCAGGTTTTAATCTTTAGTTCATCAGCTGAAAAATAGACTGCTCAAAGGCAATCTTTGCACCACACACTCATTTTCACAGGTATTCTCGTCTATTTTTTGAACTCTGCGCATGAAGAGGCTTCCAAACAAGATTACTGGTATTTGTGTTGACCATCTTGGAGATGTCCTCTACCTGGTCAGAGAGACTTCTCTAGTAACGAACTATAGAAATGATCCCTGAAAGTACAGTCTTGACCATCGTGGAGATGAATGCCTGTTCGTGTGACTCTTCTCCTTTCTGACCCATTACATTTTTTTAGTCAGGAGGAAGTGGCTGACACTCTATGTCACCGCATTTCTTCTAACTCTCATTTTCCCATACACGCAAAGTTCTACTGCTAATATAACTGCATAATCCCAATGAAGGGGGTGGCACAACGAACTGCATTCACTTTTTAAACTTTTATCATTAAAAATTATCTTTAAAAAATTCTTATCTAAAAGAAAACTCCCAAACTGCACATTTGTTATTTTGCATTGAAGACAGCCACCGCAGTCAGTTGCTTCGTCAGCCCTGCAGGAGGCACACACAGTACAATGGGCTTGGTGCTAGTCAAAGGGTGTTAAAGCAAAGGACCAGCGTCCATGCCTCTCCGGGTTCCAAGGAGCCTTGGTGTAGAGGGGGCAATCTGGGCTGCAATCGGCATGGTCAGCAGGAAGACGTCTCTCTGGAGAACCCACTGGAGGTCGAGGGGAGTCAGCATTGACTCGATGGCAGTGAGTTTGGTTTGGTGTCTCATTTCTCGTCATTCCACGAAATGACAAACTGGGAACAAACACTCCCAGTTGCCTCTCCTCTAAGTGTGCTCATCGCTAGCAATCTTTCTACTACTTCTCTTTGGCTGTCATTGGGGAATGATTTATTTAGGGTCAAAAGCTTTTCTGTGGGGGTAACAATATTACTTTCCATCCTCGCATTAGAGGTTGGCAAACCATGTCCCGCCAGCTAAAATTGATTTATCCATCTTTTTTTTAAAATAGAAAGAAGAATCTTCGGGGCCTTGGTAATGTACATGAAGTACAAGTTACAGTTTCCATAATTAAAGCTTTATTGGAAAATCATGTTCATCCATTACCTTATTGTCCATGGCATTCACACTACAAACGCGGAGTTGCAGATAAGGCAAAGACCATATCGTTCTCAGTCCTTATCACCTGCCCCGTGCCAGAGTCAAACCCTAGCCAAAGCATAAACCAGATCTCATCTTCCTCTGGTTTAGAGTTATCAATGGTTTCCTATTTCAACCTACATGGTATCTCGGGTCTTAGGAGATCAGCCCCTGCTATGTTCTCCCATCTAATCATCCATCCTCTTCTTTCATTCATTGCAATTGTAACAATCACCAAGGAATTTTCTTTTGCCCTGCTACTTTGAAAGCACCCTGGGAATCAGCTCAGCACTCCTTTTGCTTAGAACACACTTACCCAGACCTTATGCCTGCCAACCACAACTCAAATCTCTCTTTAAAATTCACTCATTCCACTGAGATCTTCCCTCCCACAATAATTTAGGGCAGTTCCGAACTACTATACTATATGCATATAGTATAATAAACTCTAATTTTATCTCATCAACATGGTTATTTATATACTTATATTTCTTAGGATGATTTTGCCGTTCTTTCTCTACTCACCTGTTTTTGCTTAAAGGCATGAACAAATCTTTATTCGCAGGGGACCCTGGTGATGAAGAGTAAGGTTGCTAGCCACAAAGTCTGCAGTCCCAAAGGTAAGAATTACTGCTCCCAGAAAAGACTTACAGGCTTGTAAACTCTAAAGGGACAGTTTTACTCTATCCTGTACAACCGCTAGGAGTCCAAAGACTCAATGGCAGTGGGTTTGGGTTTGGAATGGGTCTCAGGGCTAGTATCAACATTAATGGCAGGAACATAGTGGGCACTTGGTAACAATCTTTGATTTATTGCTTTATTTAAAGGATCCTTGGTAGTATAGGGGTTACAAGTTCCGCAGGGATCTGAAAGTTCAGCAGTTCAAAATCATCATGGGAGAAAGATGAGACTTTCGATTCCTAGAATGAGTTCCATCTCTGAAACACACAGGAGAATTCTTCCCTATCCTAAAGGGTCACCATAAGTTGGAATCAATACATGACAGTGAGCTGTTTTATTAAATCACAACAGCTCTTGGACATCTGAACCACACATTAAGACCTAACATTTCTAAATGTAAATAGCTGGAAATAACAATTAGATCTGTGGACTCCATGAGTTACTGTTTTACCCTTTTTATTTATTTATTTATTTTCGTTTGTGCCATCAAAACTACCCTTTCACAAATTCAAATCCATCCCTATCTTGTTTTCCTATTGTATTTGATTTGACTTTTCAAAAGTTATCAATAACAATGTACCCTGATTTCACAGTTTGCTAAGTATTTGATGGGAGGCACTAGGAAGTAGAGGTAGGGACTTAATCTGAGTCATTCTGTCTTTTAGAGAAGCAGAATAGTGAACACTTTCTTGAGCCATACTCAAAAAAAAAAAAAAAACCTCATTGTACTCGAGTCAATTCCAATTCACAGAGACCCTATGAGGCAGGGGAGAAATGCCCCTGGGGCGTTCTGAGACTGTAACTCTTGGTGGGAGTAGAAAACCTTGTCTTTCTCTTGGGGAGCAGCTGGTGGTTTTGAACTGGGCACCTTGAGGTTAGCAACCCAACCACTACACCACCAGGGCTCCTCTCCTGACCTATAAGCTATTCTGGTAATAGAACAGTTCATATCTTATACTGTCAATATAGTAAACAATCAGAACAGTATCTGGCCGGGAAAATAAATGCTATCTACAATCATCCATATATCTTTGTAAACCGAACAACCCTGCCAATGTGTCCTGCACACACTGAGTTCAAAATAGTTATTAGTTGAATAGAACTGAATGACATCCAAGAATGATGCACAGTAAGTAAGAGAAATGATTCAATCTACAAAACTGCACTGGATGCTTGCCGTGTACCACCTAGTCTATAGGCCTAGGGCTGTGGCTGAAACAAAACTAGGAAGTTTAGAAATGTCTGTAAGTTGTTCACTTTCCCCTATTAATGTGCCAAGCAATTTTTTCTCTATGATGATCGTGATGTACATATAATAGAGATAATTAAACTTTATTGTGAAATGCAATATATCACTGTGTAAGAGATTTTAATTCCTGACCACGCCTTCCTGGAGCAACATGAAAATCAGTGTACAACCCCCCAACAATCCCCAGAACGCGCCCCAGGGAACTTCAAAAACGGGCATGAAAAAAAGAAAAAGAACTAAAGGAGGTCCAGATTTATTTTCATCATAACTCACGTGCATTTATTTTGAAAACCTGGAAACTATACGCATTGTCGTTCTTGTTGGTGGCTGTGCACGGGGAATTTCCTTCAGTCCAGTGGGCTGCAAGCTTAACTATAAAGTATTTCCAGGGTGGCGCAGTGGATGACACTTCGAAATCAGAGGACCATGAGTCTGGGGGCTCTTGCAAGGAGCGCCAGTCTCAGAAACCCACAGGGCACTTCGGCCCTGCCTCCAAGGGTCACCACGGTGGGCATCCACCGGAGGGCGGGCGGTGGGAAGGCGAGGAGCGCCGGGGGCTCCGGCTGCTGGGCGATCAGGTAAAACTAAGGAGGGGCCGGACACCCCCACAGCACACCGGGCCTGGGGGCGCGCGGGAAACCCTACCGTGTTGGAAAAGAAGATGCCGGCTTCCGATCGCAGCACCCGGAGGAGCATCTGGTTGCCGTCGTCCAAGAAGTTGTTGATTTCAGGGGAGTTGTACTGCAGCGGCTCCTCGCCGGGATCCGGCAGCAACCCGAAGTAGTTCTCGGTCGTCGCGAAGATAAAAAGCTTCCGAACGTCCGCCATCCGGCCCGCCATGATTCAGGAGCGGGGCGGGGGACGGGAGGGAAGCGGGAGAAGGGGAAAGAGGGCAGCAAGCGGGGACAACACAATCGCGAAGAAAGGCAGTCGGGCTCCCACTCCAGGTGGGACCCGCGGAACCCGCGGTGCTTCGCCGTTGCCAGGGCCAGTCGCTATGGCGACGAGTGTCGTGGCGGCGGCGCGGACGACACGCCCAGAACGTCGTCGACGGCTCGGGCACGAGCACGCAAAGGTCGAGCGGCCATCGACCTGCTCGGAGCTCTGTTTTTCGCTCCCCGCACCCCTAGAGAGGGGCTCGGGGGAGTTCTGGTGAGCCGTGGGAATGTGCCTGTTTGTTATCATAATGAGGAGGGACGCGTCGAGCTCTCAAGTGAAACGGCGGCGTGGATTTGGAAGAGCTGGGCTGTGTTCCTGCCCCTCGGGCACCTGCAGCCCGCTGCCTTCACCCACTGTGGCAGCGTCTGAAAGTGGGGCAACAATAACGATCTCACACCCAAGATTGCCATGAGAATGGAAAGAGGTTGCTGGTTTGACGTTGCTTGTCCATCTTTCTCCGCTCTTTCTGTGTCGGTTCCTACCGTTACTTGCATTTGTTGGACTTTTTTTCGCCCCTCACAGTGGCCGTGTGAAGGAAAGGCGCGGGATCCGGCAGCGTTTCTGTTAGAACGGACTGGAGGACGCCTCCCAACACAACAATACCTAGTTTAAGAAAACATTAACCACCAAGGTGTCTCAGCTGTGACCGAGTCCACCTCCACTACCGGGTGCTGTCGCGCTGAGCCCGTGCATGCGAGCCTAGAATTGTGCTGCGCGGGTGTTGCTACCTGATGCTTTGGAAGCAGGTCTCCAGGCCTTTCCTTCAAAAGGCCCCTTAGGTGGACTGGATCCTCCAACCCACCAAATGGATACATCTATTAATTTATGTTCTTTACAAGTGTCCGCCATGAAGGAGCACAAAAATAGCAACATCAGGCTGAGCCCCGGTGGCGTAGTGGTTGTGCGCTGGACTGCGGCCCACTGTGACGGGAGTTCAATTCCAGCAGTGGGGCTGGGCCTCCTACTCCCACCACCGGAGGGCAGTGATGCCCCCAAAAAATAAAAAAAATAAAAAATAGCAACAAAAAGCAAGGTAATGTGAGAGGCCTGAAAAGATGCTAATAACAATAGTACAGCTTTAACTCCCTTTTTTCCCTATTGCCATTATGTCATCCCAACTCACAGCTTCCCTTTATGATAGAGTAGTACTGTCCCGTAGACTTCCAAGGCTGTAATTCTTTTCAGCAGCACAGGTTTGCAGCCAGATGTTTAACCACTGCACCAGGGGCTGCTTCCTAATGACGTAAAGAGGGGAATTTTATGTGTTTGAAGAAACTTAACTATGCACATTTCAATTACAAAAATGGTCGCCAAGTGGTTTCATGTCTTCAAAACCTTCATAAACATGTTCACATAAGTGTAACAGTCCTGTGTGGTGCAAATGGCTCAAGCATGTTGGTCTGCACCCGGAAAAGGTAGGAAATTTGAGTCTTCCAAGAAGATCTTTGGAGGAATGGCCTGGCATGATTATTCCCCAAAAAACAGAAAACCCTGTGGAGCGCTGTTCTACCCGGAAACACCGGCAATTGCCATCAGTCAGATTCTAAGACAACTGGTGTAGTAAGAGAGAGTGGAGTTTATTTTTGAAACATGTTTAATAAAATTCAATTTTCAACATTATAATTTATAAATCCTATGTTGGACAAAATGGGGCAACTGTAGGGAGTGGGGAGGAACCCTAGTGGCGTAGACCTGGTAAGTTACATGTTGTTCTGCTAACCACAAGATCAGCAGTTTGAAACCACCAGTCACTCTGCAGGAGAAAGAGGAGACTTTCAACTCCCGTAAAGATTTATAGTCTCAAAAACTCATGGGGGCAGTTCTACCATGTCCTACAGGGTCACTGTGAGTTGAAGTCAACTTGATAACTGTGACTTGGGGAGGGGGGTTAGTGGTAGGGGTGGGTAGATTGCCTTCTTTGTTTGTTTGTTTTGTTTTTTGGGGCATCACTGCCCTCTGGTGGTGGGAGTAGGAGGCCCAGCCTTTGCTCCTGTGGAGCTGGATTTGAATCTCCATCCCAGGTGGCCGCAGTCCCGCGCACAACCACTATGCCACTGGGGCTCAGCCCGATTGTCTTTTTTTTTTAATGTGTAAATCCTGTAATGTCTTTTCCCATCTTCTTGCACTCCCACCCTGTTTTCCATTTTCTTTGACATGTAAATGATTGATCCACCAAATGAAGTGAGGATAAAAACATGAGTTACGATTGTTATTTTAACACCATTAATTGCAACATCACAACTATTGCCCAATGAATTAAAATCCATTTTCATCAAATTATGCTCAGTGATCTATTTTGTTGAATTGTGATTATAATCTTGTTTGAGTATTGTATCGATGCAGAGGTTTGCTGTGTTTCATAGATTATATGGTAATGGCATTTGGAGCAGCAAAATTTACATATAATATTTTCTTTCTAATTGTCAAGAAGGCAGTTTTCTTTCGGCAGTATACTGTTCGAATAGAAGGTTATCAAGGCAGATAGCATTTTCTCTAGCAACTTTGGTCCCCAAACAAATTCATTTTTAGATTCACCCTGGGCTATGTATCGAACTGGCATCACATAGGATATTGTTTCTTCCCCTGATTCAGACGAACCCTAGAAAACCTTAATGAGCTCAAAGCTTTCTCTCACAAACCAACACAAGTAGGAAAAGCCATCTGGAGTTCAGGCCTGGACCTCACTTCCAGAGCCTGCTCTGGAAGATTTATCTAAAAGCATGTTAATCTCGCGTTAGACAAACTCTTAACTAAGAGAGCCATGAACTCCCTCAGTGGAGCAAATTCCTGGAATGTATACTGGCCAAGATCCGCCGTGTCAAGGCCCATTTGAATCCTAGTCTAGTCTTCACTTAAAAAAAACGAGGGAAGGGATGAAATTTACGCTCTGTGCTCACATGGGAAATAGAACAAGGAACACACTCAGCATCCATGTATCAAGTGTCTTCACAAAAGAATGAGTAGAGCCTTGTAAACTGTCATATTTTAAAGTCTTCCAGGTCTAGCATTGCCACTCCCCTCCCCCCAATAAGCAATCACAAATGTGCTACAAAGAGCACATTTTTCTATTGTTGTTGCAATAAGTTACCACAAATACAGTGAGTTTGAACAACAAACGTCTTTATCTTACAATTCTTACAGATGAAAATCTGAAATGGACATCAGCCAGACCCATTCTCTCTCTCTCTCTCTCTC
>PVJH01018754.1:0-44419 GCA_004026705.1 Nesogale talazaci
CTTTCCAATTCAGGTTTTTAATGTATTTTATTTTCTTGCTGTCTTAAAAAGTGTTTTTCATATATAAAATTCAGGGTCGATAAATCTATAGATACAGTAACTGGGTTAATGGCTCCTTGAGCCTGTGGCAAGGGAGGCTGGGAGATGATGGTGAGTAAAAGAAGGAAGAACATTGTCTCAAATGGATAGTGGTGATGAGCGTACAACTCTTCTTGATGTGATGAACTACTGAATGGTGTGGTATGTGAAGTACATATCAATAACACTGTTTGAAAAAAGCAAGAACCTGGAATGGGATTAAGATAAAAAGAGGTCCAATAGGGATTGATCAAGAGTTATGTAACAGAGAGAAAATACTGAAACCCAAATGGGGGTTGAGCATGATAGTGGGACAAAAGGAATGTAAAGGGAAATAGAGGAAAGAACTGAAAGAATCATTTATAGAGGTCTAAATATGGTCATGCACATAGGTGAATATATTTATTTATTTTTGGGGGTGGGGCATCACTGCCCTCAGGTGGTGGGAGTAGGAGGCCCAGCCTTTGCCCCATGGAGCTGGAATCAAACCTCTACCCCAGTGGGCCGCAGTCCCGCGCACAACCACTATGCCACCAAGGCTCAGCCCAATATATTTATTTTTGACGATGGTCAAATAGATCAAGGTGCATGTACTTATAGGGTTAGTATTAGGACAGTAGATGGGCATTGGACCTCCACTCAAGTACTTCTTCAGTGTAAGAACATTTTGTTCTATTAAATTGGCATTCCATGATGTTCACCTTCCTGATACAATCACTGAAGACAAATGTGTGCATAAGCAAAGGTGGGGAAAAAAGCTGATGGTGCCTGGCAATCAAAAAATGTAGCATCTGGGATCTTAAAAGCTTGAAAGTAAACAAGCAGCCATCCAGCTCAGAAGCAACAAAGCCCACAAGGAAGAAGCACAGCAGCTTGTGGGACCAAGAGGTATCAAAGGGATCCATTATTAGGCTTCATGAACAAAAATCATAACGTTGCATGCTCACCTTCCTGATATGATCGCTGATGACAAATATGTGAATAAGCAAATGTGGTGAGTAAACTGATGGTACCAGGCTATCAAAAGATATGGCATCTGGGGCCTTAAAGACTTGAAAGTAAACAAGTGGCCACCCAGCTCAGAAGCAACAAAGCCCACATGGAAGAAGCACACCAGCCTGTGTGATGACTAGGTGTTGAAGAGATCAGGTATCAGACATCAAAGAACTAAAAATTATATCATTATAAATGAGGAGGAATACAGATTGGGGACCCAAAGCCCATAAATAAGTGAAGCAACATCCCCTTACAGAGGGGTTGCAGGACAGATACGAGCCAGTCAAGGTACAGTCCAGTAATAATGAAATATACAATTTTCCTCTAGTTCTCAAATCCTCTCACCCACTATCATGATCCCAATTCTACCTTATAAATCCAGCTAGACCAGGGGATATACACTGGAGCTGGAAACATGTGGAATTCAGGATCAATGATCCCTTCAGGACCAATGGTGGGAGTGGTGATACCGGGAGGGTGGAGGAAAGGTGGAGTAGAAAAGGGGAAACAATCGCAGGGATCCACATATAGCATCCTTCCTGGGGTACAGACAACAGGGAAGTGGGTTAAGGAACACATTGAACAGTGTATGATATGACAAAATAATGACAATTTGTACATTATTAAGGGTTCATAGGGGAGGGGGAGCGGAAAGGGAGAGGAAATATCCAGAGCTGATACTGGGGACCTAAGTAGAAGGAGGATATTTAGAGAATGATGATGGCAATAAATGCTCAAATGTGGTCTGTATACAATCGATGTATCTATTGATTGTGATAGGAGTTGTATGGGCCCCCAATAAAATGATTTATTAGAAAAAAAACAAAGATCTATTTGGGCTCTCTTTGTCAATGTTTGCATTCTCTCATTATGCAATATAAGCTGAATGGTTGTAAAGTAGTCTATATTCATCCAAGCCCTTATCCCTAATAGATCTAGAGAATTTAAGTTCTTTAATTTGTATTTTTAGGTTGACCTAACTGTCTGCTCAAGAACCCCCCATCACACAAATATCCAAAATCCATTCTGTCCAAAGCAGAACCAGTGTTCCACCTCTCCAATTGGGTTCTTCCTTAAGCCTTTTCCTTTTTTTTGGTGGGGGGGGAGGTTGGGCATCACTGCTCTCCGGTGGTGGGAGTAGGAGGCCCAGCCCCACTGCTGGAATTGAACCTCCGTCCCAGTGGGCCGCAGTCCCGTGCACAACCACTACGCCACCGGGGCTCAGCCCAAGCCTTTTCCATTTTAATCCACAGCATGAATTCTAAATTTGCTCAATTTAGAAATGTGGACATAATCATGGCCCCCCTGCTTTGTGATCCCCATATAGAGTCAAACACTTCATCTTCTGATTTCTCATTCATTTATTTTTTACAATTATTCTAGTTTAAACCATCATTAAACTTTCTTCTAAATTCCTGCAAAATCCTTTTGTTTCCTTGCATGAGTTCTCCAGTCTCTAGGGAAATCGTGTAACAACCAAATATGACCACTTCCCTTTCTTGCTTAAACCCTTCTGTAGCATCAGATTGCTTTCAATATAAAGTCCACAACACCTCTCACAATCTTCAGAAACTTGTACAACCTCATTTTCTCCATCCCATGGTCAGTCTTTGTAATTCTTCATAAGCCCCACTGGAATTCTTTAGCATTTTAATGCTTAAACAATGTATGCTCACATTCTTTCCATTGAGATTTTCTCTCTTCAATTGTCCAGGACTTAACATTTAGAATCTAAGCAAAGCATTATTCTTCCAGTAACTTCCTGTGACCTCTAAGTTAATCCAGCTCCTTCTTTTGGTATACATTCACTGATGGCCTATTGTTTTCACTTTGATTACATCTGAGATTACATAAAGATTTATAACCAATTAGTCTTAATTTTCCTTGCAATGATACAAATTTATTCCAGATGAACAGGTGTATTTATATTGTATTCAGCTCTGTATGTCTAGAGAGTAACAAAGCACCTAGAAAATAGTGATGCTGAATTAAAATGCTAATTCAATGTACAGATGATTATCTCTTCCCTGAGAGAGGATCAAGCCTTTTGTTGAGAAGATTCTGAAATTTTACTTTAGGTGTGAGTGTACAATTGATACTTCTGTGGATAAACAAGTGAATAAATTGAAAACAAGTGAACAATTAGACCATGGACTGTTCTTTTTGACACACTTCATTATTGATCTTTTGCAAGAAGTTCTTTACCCCTAAAACAGCATAGACAGACAGACAGACAGGTCTACATAGAAAGCTCAAAGCTATGATGATCCCACCACTCTGAACTCCGTTTTAGGCATAAAAATTCTCTGCTTCTTTGGTAGATACCCTAGAGATAAGGGAGATAACTTTAGATTCCTCCTGAATCATTGCAATCTCCAGAATCTCCTGGATGCCAACCATAGAAAATTGGTTCATATTCTTCTCAGGCACCTATTTCAAGGAAGAAACAGTGATTTCCCACCTCCCCACCCCCCAGCCCCCCTACCCCCCCTTCCTCCTTCATGAATTCCCAACCCTAGAGCTCAGTTGGTGTTTATTGGGCCACTGAGTTTGCACAAAGAGCCCTGGGTTACAAGTTGTGCTGCAAACGAAAATGTCAGTCATGTGAAAACACCAGCTGTTCTCGGGAAGAAAGATGAGAATTTCGACTCTTGTAAAGTGCTGCAGGCTTGGAATCCCACAGAGGCAATGAGTTTGAGTGTTGAGGTTGAGATTCGAAATGAATATGGAGGAGTTGGTACTACGAAGATTCTCAGTGACAGAAATAGAACCTCTGTCAACACAATTGTCCGATCCATAGAGAGAGACCTGGTGAAGAACAGAAGGGAGGAAGCAGTGCCTGGTTTTTGCACCATTCTCACAATTGTTCCCAATCTTGAGCCAACTGCTGTCCCCATGGTGTCAGTTTATCTCCTTGAGTGCCTTCCTCTCTTTCTCTGCCCTTTTACCTTACCAAACAAGCTGTCCTTCTTCCAGGTCACCCCATAAAATTCATTGGTTTGGGCTGGGTCATCCTTTGTCTCACTACCACACCTCGTCCCAGAACCCTTCAATTCCAGTTACCATGCAGCATTGGTGGTTTGGGTAGGTGAGATGACCAGAGAGATCTTAGAATCAAAGACGTTGAGAGTTCTTTGGCAGAGAGAAATACAAATGAGTAGTTTCATGTTCTTTCTTCTTTTTCTCTCACATCTTCACCTGCTTCCTTACCCTCGCTCTCAGATACTGATTCACTTTCAATTGCCTGGAGAAAACAGGAGCAAAGTTCACACACCACACCTCCCTATTAGCCAGCAACTTCAACCTTGTCTTTCACCTTCCCTATGGCTGCTGTGGCTGAAAGGTCTGTGTCCCTATGATTCTCATGTTCTTGGGGAAACAGACCCAGAAATAAGCTGCAAACAATTATTTTCCTGAATTATGTTTATCCACTTATAAGTGTTTTTCTAAAATAGGAACTCCCCTTTCCTCCAGCTTTTCCCTGTAGCCATCACTCCACTGATTTGCTTTTCTCCGATCTTTTCTTTTCTTTCCTTTTTTTGTGGGCATCACTGCCTCTGGTGGTCGTGGGCGCTACCCAGTGTTGCTCCTGAGAACCGCCTCTGGATTTGAACCACCAAGCCCGCAGGCTGCAGTCCCGCACTCAACCACTTACGCCACCGGGGTTTAACCCAGTTTGCTTTACTCAACAGTAAACTATCTCACAGGCACAATTTCTATGGGCTACCTGTTGTTCTTTCTCCTCTTCTCTTAAAAACCTCAACAGTATCAGCAGAGACTGTCGGAGGCAGAAAGAAAAGACCTGAATCAATCAGTCAGAGTAAATATGGTATCATATCAAGACATGGGGCTATTAGGATCTCAGGGGTGAAGGAGGGGATGCACTCTGACTAGAATGTTTTTCTCCATCTGTCCATGTGGCTCTCTCTCCCTTTGAGCAAAGACCATTTCTTCAGTGAAGTCTTTTCCACAATCTAGCATTTATAATTAGATCCATCCAAACACTACTTACTCTTTCCCTGTTATAGTTTTCACATATACCTTCTAATATGCTATCAAACTACTGTCTTGGGCAGCTAGTTGTCAGACAATATTGCTAACCTTTAAGCCTTAAGAATTTTTTGTTAGTTTACTTATTTTGCTAATTTGTTTTTGCATTGTTATGTCCCCAATTTGACACATAATAGAGGATCATCAAGTAGTTGGTAAGTACACTGTATGTAGAAATCTTTAAATGTAGGACTGTGGTTGTTTGCAGTACATGCTGAAGTAGATGTATAGGTCAGTCAAAGGAATCGATGGATCATAGACTTGCTTTGTCAAATAGTAAAACATTTCAAACATTAAAAAAATAAAGAAGTTCAAAACATTGAATAAAGCAAAAGCAAAGTCCCTGTCGTTGAGTCAATTCTGACTCAGTGACCCTGTAAGACAGAGTAGAAGTGACCCTTAAGACTTTTTGAGACTGTCAGTCTTTATCAGAGAAGTCTCATCTTTCTCCCGCATAGTGTGGTCGTTTTCAAGAAACTGTTGATTTGGGAGTTAGCAACCCAACACATAGCGACTAGGCCACCGAAGCTCAGAAACATAAAAAGATTTTCTACTAAACACTAAATTTACACTAAAATTTTCTCAAATGAGAAGATTCATTAATGTCCGTCAATCAACAGTTTGTTTGCATAATTTCTGTAGTTCTCTAAATTATCTTTTAATAAATTCCTTTATTGGTTTGTTCCATCAAGTTTCTGACTTGATCAGAGTACAGAAATCTCAGAAGGGCTGAAGAGGGGGAAGCATCATGAGAAATGTATAGATTTAAACGGCTTATGGAAAACACATGGAGGAAAAATAGCTTCGCCTTTATTTTGATTTTGTAAATAGCAATGATTTTTGTAGCAATGATTTTTACTTACCCCTATACATATTAAAAATCTTAATAAAGGTTAGGTTTTTTTCAGTGTTTATATTGATTAAGAAACCCATTCATAAAGAGTAAAAAAGAGGGCTGAGCCCTGGTGGCGTAAGTGGTTGAGTGCAGGACTGCGGCCCGAGAGCTTGGTGATTCAAACCTAGCGGTGGCTTTCAGGAGCAGCACTGGGTAGCTCCCAGGACCACGAGAGGCAGTGATCCTCCACCCCACCCCACAACAAAAAGAGTAAAAAAGAAACTAGGCCTCAATAATGAGAAAAATAATTTGATGTTGATAAGAATACTAATTCGATCTTTAAATTCCATAGAATGATCTGTAATTTTAAGATCCTGACAATCCAGCCCGTGATATCAGGCTTTTGACCTTTGAAAGTCACTGTACAGAAAAGTTTATGGCATAGTGGGAACCCTGGTGGCATGAAAGGTATAAGTTAAGCTGAGATCCATAAAATCAACAGTTTAAAGCCACCAGGTTCTAAGAGCAAGTAAGACATAATTTTCTACTGCAAACAGTTACAGTCTCAGATCCTCACAGGGGGAGTTTTACCCTAGTCTGTAGGATCACTGTATGAGTTGGCATCAATTTGATGGCCACGTTTGTGAGAGTATTCCATTGTGGGTGTGCACCAACAATTTTGTCCATTCTTCCACTGGTAGAAATTAAGGCTAATTTTAAACTTCTTGCTTTTGTGAGTTGTGCTGCAATGAACATGGGAAAGCATAAGTCTGTTTGTGATTTCCCCCTCTCCCGTAGTTATATTTAAATACAATGTAATTCCTTTCCAGATCCCAACTTAATTCTTTGAAGAACTGGGAATGCTAGTTATTATCTTCCCTATGCAGAGGAGGAGATTCAGGATAAACTAGGGACTGCTCAAAAAGAAGAACAAAGTAGGAGGCCCCTCACTTCCCAAACTCAAAAACCTACAAAGTCACCATAGTTCAAGCCAGTGGTACAGTGATACATGTGCTTAAGCCAGTGGGACATAATAGGGAACCCACTTACAGACAACTGATTTTCAATACAAGGCCAAAAAACCTAAAAGGAAGACTGTCTCTTCAACAGTACTAGCAATGTTGGATTTTCATCCGCAAACGAAGGAAACAGCACCCACACCTCACCTCATGTGCAAAAATTAAATTAAGATGGATACAAAACCGAAATGTAAATCCCAGAACTATATATATCATCAGGGAGAAAAGAGGAAATAACTTGAATCATATTAAAAGGCACAGACAAACTATCAAATATAAAGAAAGGAGCACACATCAGATGACAAATTGATGACTGGGACCAATTAAAAATTAGACACATGTGCTGCAAAACACTTCATTAGAAGGGTAAATGGAAGACCATGCAGAGTAGGAAACATATCTTTGACAAGGACACAATGGACAAAGGATTGCTTTCCAGAATCTAGAGAAAACTTCAACACACCAGTAAGAAAAAGATGAATAACTCAGTTAAAAAGTGGGCACAGGACATGTACAGGCAATTCACCAAATGCAATATCAAAGAAATTTATGAAGGCATTCTTACATTCACTCACCATCTTGCAATGCAAACCAAAGCAATACTGAAGCACCACCGTACACCACCAATGGCACGCACGTTAGAAAAGAACAAAGGCAGGGGGGGGGGGCACAAAAGTTTAGAGCCCTTATATATTGCTGGTGGGACAGTAAATATGAGCAACCATGGTGAAACGTCATCCGGTTTAATACCTCCAACCAGGAGGAATGGAAATTTCACACCATCCAGCAATGCCCCCTGCTGAATGTACAGCTGAAAGAAGTAAGAGACATAACACAAGTAGACATAAGCTCATCCATGTTCCTTGAATGAACTGTTCACAGCAGCCTACAGGTGGAAACAACCCAAATTCCCATCAGGAGAAGAATGGATACAGGAATTCTTGTACACATGGAATACCAGACATTGGTAAAATAAATAAGTATATAGATAAATAAACAAATAGTGACAAAACCTAGACATACTTACGACCTAGATGCACCTGGAGATTATTATGCAGAGTGAAGCTAGCCAGTAACAAAAGGACCAATACTATCTGAGCTCGATCTAAGGAGAGGAAACATAAAACAAGGTAGAGATTTTCATACCAAAGGGAATAGGCCTTGGAGTTCGCCAAAGGGAGGTATGTGGTGGGAGGTGGGGGTGGGGAGGATGAAGCAAAGACAGGGTGATTGAAAAGTGACAATCTGGACATAGAGGAGGAGGAGGATTCTCAGAAGGGAGAAGGGAAATCAAGGGGGCAGGAAAGGGGTGGGCCGTTGGGGAGATTTTGAAGTTTAGACTATAGAATCCAGAGTTAACTATTTGAAATGTAGGGCTGAGCCCCGGTGGCGTAAGTGGTTGAGTGTGGGACTGCGGCCTGCGGGCTTAACGGTTCAAATCCAGCGGTGGCTCTCAGGAGCAGCGCTGGGTAGCCCATGACCACCAGAGGGGAGTGATGTCCACTCCCCCCCCAAAAAAAATTTGAAATGTAAACTTGCCACCTAAGTTGATTTTTTAAAAAAGAGAACTGAGAGGGTGAGACCCACTATAAATACCACAAATGGAGAAGAACGTGGACTGAGCACATTGCTCAGACGAGAAGTTCCTGCATTGAGAACTTCCTAGGGAAGGTTAGCATCAAGGTGCAAGGCAATCTCCAACTGAGGCAGTGTGGACAAGCTCTGAGAAGAGATACGGGCCTCACACCAGTGCAGACAGAGAAAGTTTTCACCTTGAGCTGGCATCCTGTGCACCAATGCACAGGGAGGACCGTAGGGCCGGTTCCATGACGAGACAAGACATCCCTCACAGAACCGTGGTGCTAGGAGGGACAACCCTGGAGGCACAGTGCAGGAGTGTGCCCGGTCTGACCCCGATGCTCCAAGCTGAAACGCTGAGGGCATGCGACAGCAGGTGGAGCCAAGCTATGAAGTTTCCAGGGAATACCAAAAGTAGACTTTGGGGCCAGAACATGGCATCCCATCAGACTCAACTGAAAAATATGCTTGAAGGCCAACAAACAAACCTGGAACTATTTATAGGCTTTTCTTTTTGGATCGTTGGTTTTGTTGTTATTGTTGTTAGGGTTTTTTTGTTTTGTTTTCTTTTGTTGATTTGTTTAGCTTTGCTCTGTTTTGTGCTTATTATTTTATTGTCTCTCCATGTCTTTCTAGATAAGATAGGTGGGATAAACAATCCAGAGGAGAAAACAATGGGACCAATGCGATGGTTCTCTGGGACAAGCAAAAGGGGGAGGCCGGGCAAAAAGTGAGGGTTAACGAAGCCAGGGACAAGGGAATAACAACAAAATTGATGTGAAGAGGATGTAGCATGCCTAATAGCATGCCATTTCCTTGATCAAGGACAATGTAACTGACAGGAATTACTGGAACCGGAATGAAGGCTGAACATAATACTGGGCAAGAGGAAAATAAAAGGAAATAGAGGAATGAACTAGAAAGCAAAAGGCATTTATAGAAGTCAAAATATAGGCATGTACATATGTAAATATGTTCATATAGTACAGTAAGAAAATAGATCTTTGTACATATATTTATATGTTGCTAAGTATCAAGGTAGCTGTGGCAGTCATGTACTTGGTGTCAATTTCATGATTGGGAGTGTAGGGATAGAGTCTAGCCTGTCACTCTGGAAATAGCCAATGAGGTCTCTGTGTGGACATGGCTTTCTCTGAGAATTCTGGGAAGTCTCACAATATTTCCCTCATGGAGATGGGAGACTATCTCCCCAGTTGTTGGAAATCGCTAAAGTGACAAGACAAGATGGCAGCGTCCAAAGAACAGGAAGAGATGGAGGAGAAGCCACACAGCCTTACCCTGATGGAACCAGACCTTTGAGGCCAGAAAAGCCACAATGACACCCCTGCCAGCACTGAGATGCTTCTATCACCAAGGGATACTGCTGATGGACCCTGACCCCTGGAAACAAGGAACCATGAGGGGACCTCTGCCAGATCTGGAACTCTGCACCTATTGGCCTGTAACTTCATGAGTCAGAAGGAGACTTTACAGACTGTGGAGCATATGGGCTAATATCGGACTTATGATTTTGAACTGGACTGGGCTGGGATGCTTTTTCAAAGTTCCATTCCTCCTGTATATAAACCTTTCCCTTATATCCATACGCGTGTCTATGAATTTGTTTCTTTAGCCTAACCAGAATAACACAGTAGTAGACAGACACTTGGCCTCTACCCAAGTACTCCCTCAATGCAAGAACACTTTGTTCTCCTAACCCAGGATCCTGTGATGCTCACCTTCCTGATATGATCACTGAAGACAGAATGGGTACAGAAGTGATGAAGTGGTGAAGCAGAATTGGTGAAGAAAACTGATGCTGCACGGTATGAAAAGATACAGCGTCTGGTATCTTAAAGGCTAGAAAACAAACAAGCAGTCATCTAGCTGAGAAGCAACAAAGCCACATGGAAGAAGCACAGCAGCCTCTGTGATCATGAGTTGTCAGTGGGATCAGGTAACAGACATCAAAGGTGCAGAAAATTTGTTTTATCAATGTGAATGAGGGGAAGTGCAGAGTGGAGACCCAAAACCCATCTGTAGACAATTGACCCTTCCAAAAGCATTGCAAGAAAGAGACAAGCCAGTAAGAGTGCACTATAGCACTGATAAAACATAAAACTTTCTTCTAATTCTTTAATGCTTCTTCCCCCACCCTCAACTACCTGGATCCCAATTCTACTTTACAAATCCAGGTATAGCAGAGGATATACCCTGGTACAGATAAAAGCTCATAACACAGGAAATGCAGGACAGACAAATCCCTCAGGATCAATCATGAGAGCAGTGATACCATGAGGGTAAGAGTAAGGTGGGGGGGGGGGAATTAATCACAATGATCTACATATAACCCCTCCTTGGGGGACGAACAACAGAAAAGTGGGTGAAAGGAGACAGTGGCCAGTGTAAGACATGAAAAAATGATAAATTATCAATGGTTTGTGGGGGGGAGGGTGAAATGAGGAGCTAATATTATAGGCTCAAATAGAAAGAAAACGTTTTGAAAATAATGATAGCAACAAATGTATAAATGTGCTTGTCACAATGTATGTTTGATAAGAGCTGTATGAGCCCCCAGTAAAATGATTTAAAAAAATAACTAGCACCCTAACTTAGGGCTTCCAGGATCCTAAATTGTAAGAGATGACATTTGTGTTTGTTAAAACCATCAACTGGTAGTATTGCTGTTGTAGCAGCACTGGATTCAAAGCCACAATGCAGAGATCGTCTCAAGCCGGGGGGGGGGGGGGGGGGAGGCACTCCTGCAGGAGGAGGTATCAACCTGTCCACAACCCTGGTTCGGACTCTTGGTGTCCACAATTAAATGCAAATGAGCCTCTATTATTTGAAAGCACCCATTTGCTCTCCACGCGCCTGCTGCCGCGCCAACATCACGAACACCAGCCTTGTGCAGCCCATCTGACTAGCCAGAGGGAAGGGCAGGACCTGACGCAGGGACAGCGCACGCAGGTGCGGTGGAGTTCAAGGTCAACAGGAGCCGCACAATGTGAAGGATAGAGTTGGAGCAAGAAGTTCAGAGGCCGCCCTGAGACCGCTGCCTGGTCTCGGATGCCTGGCTGACCACTTGATAAAGCGTTTAGAGTGCATGTAAAACCAAACAAAACAAACTCACTCACTTTCAGGATCTGGCATTATTTGTGAACTTGTCAGCAGCTTGAGTTACCCAGGGAATCTATCAATTTCACATGGTTGCAAATTCGTCAGAAAACTTTGTAGAGAACTCTTGCTACTTTTACTGCATCTCTACTGACCGACAGCGTTGTGATTTTGTCCTCTCATCTACTATATTTCAACTCTCAGCATACAGAGTAGCGTGGGGTTGGCAAAGGCCAAAAGAACTGACCTGCTTTGTTTTCATGTGTGTCCTGCTTGATTGGGGAATGGGCTTCAGACCATTGAAACTTACCTGTGTTTCTTGGTTGAAATCATTAGGCGAGAAGTAGTCTGGTTATCCTGACCACCCAGTGTAAAAACCTCCTATCCAAACAAAAACAAAAGAGAAAAAAATATAGCAGAGACAAAGAAAAAAATAGCCCCGTGGCTTTTGTTTGAGGTCTTAGAGACAATTTCTCCTGAAGCAATTTCTTTTGATTCCTGGTTAATCTGAAAGCCCCTTGTTGCTTAAATTAATTTGGGTTGGATTTCTGTCAGTTGCAAATGGAAAAAAGGAAAATTAGCTGAGAGGGAGCGAGCCTCTCAGCCTGACCATTCATTAGATGGAAACAACAGATAGAAATAAAGCCAGTTCTGTGGAGTTAATAGGAAATACTATTTCTTTCAAGGACACATTGTGGCTTTAAAGTGTCATAAAACCGTGTCTTCAAGTAACTACCACTATTTTAAAATATATCAGGAAGAATAAAACATCCTCCTCTTGCAGGGAGAACCCAAGTCACTTTGACACTAAGAAACAACCTCCATTTACAATGTAGGAGCAGAGCTTCAGATAAGAACTTTCTGGATACTCCATTCCCCAGCTAGCTGACATTTGTAGTTTCGAAAGAGATAGACCCCTGGGTCCATTTTGCAGGCCTGAACTAATGCTGATCCCTTCACATGACTCACCTATCACAGTTGGCTGCTAACTGAAAGACTTGAGACTTGAAAACGCCTATCAGCGCCCCAGGAGAAAGACCTGGTGATCCACTCAGAAAAGAACAATGATGGAAGGCAGTTCTACTGTGGCACACATGCAATCTCCACAGATGACAGCCAGCACAATGGTGACTGGTAACCAGTATTTTGCTGTTGAGCTTATAAAATTATTATTTCATTTACATGGAATGTGTCATCTCAGAATCTCATATTTTTCCTTTGTTTAGCAAGGTGACCTATGTTTCATCTCCGATGTGGTCTTCCTTATGGCAATAAATATGGACACATTCGATCAGACCTTAGGGTTTTAAGGAGTCCTGGTGGTGCCATGGGGAAGCACTGGCTGCTCACCACAAAGATCAGCTGTTCACATCCACAGCTCATCTGAGGGAGAAAGACGGGGCTATCTGGTAACAGAAAGAGCTACGGTCTCTAAACCCAGTACAGGGGGCTCAAGAATCAGAATTCACTAAACGGGGTTCTTTTGATTTGAAGATTTAGGGTATACTCTAGTTTAAATTATTGTAAGCCTCTCAATTAAATAATCCCTTTCAATAAAATCTGCTTTATAATGAAAAACCTTGTTATTTGTGTATGTGTTTTCTCCAAAGGCATAGTTTATTGCAAAGTTGACTTTAAAGAAGTTTTAAACTGGAGTTCCATACTCTAGCTGCGAAAAGTCTCATGTCTGCCCCGGTAACATCATTTGAGAGCTATAACTTTGAGAAAAGCATGGCAGCCTCCTGGGGATTAATTTTATTCCCCAACCCCTACTTTGTTTATATCTGTTTTCAGAAACAGAGAGAGAAGAGGGAGAGAGGGAGAAAGAGAGAGACAGAGAGACAGAGACAGAGAGTTCTGACACATGAGGCAGACTGCTTTAACATTACAATGAAGATTTATTTCAGATCTATAATACAGTGGAGCACATTTTTTTGTTTTGTTTTTGTTTTGTTTTGTTTTGGGGGGGGGCATCACTGCCCTCTGGTGGTGGGAGGAGGAGGCCCAGCCTTTGCTCCTGTGGAGCCACTGCTGGAATTGAACCTCCATGCCAGTGGGCCACAGTCCCGCGCACAACCACTACGCCACCAGGGCTCAGCCCGGAGCACATTTTTTAAAAGGACAGAAAGCCGACTTAGATCACTCCAATGAGAAAAGCTGAGAGTTCACAAAAAGGAACTTTCAGCTCTTAAAAATTAAAAGCTATAGCTTCCTTTTTTAATTTGTGGGCAATGGTTTATTTGTCAGAACTGAGATAAGATTTTCAGTCTATTATTTGTCACAAACAGCCACATGATCATGTCAGGCTAGTCCTTAGATAACCCACAAGTTATTTTTACAAGTAATAACAGGAACTGAATATGTATCTCTTTTGTCAGATGCACATTTCTTTTGGTCAAGAACCTTTGCACAATAGATTTTTAAGGGTCTAATTTATTTCTTCTAGGGGCAGCTAGATCTTCTCTAAGTATCATATAAATGGGAATTCAATTAAGTTGATGTTTTAAATATCTCAGGCACTCTTCTTTCACTGTGGCAAAGGATTCCTCTTCAATTGAATAAGGTCATCCAAAGTTCTGTGCTCTGTAATTTTATATCACAAGAAATGGTTCATAGCACAAGGTAAAGTCCATTCCTTTTAGGAGTTAAGACTTCCTACATCTGTTGGTTTTTCCAAAATATGCTATCATCAGATTCAGACTTTTGGATTCTGTAATGATCTGAAATAGGTAGCTCCTATGTATTACCCCCCACGCACCCCACCACCCACCTGTTAATTAGATGGGTGGTCCTGTGTTGCTGGAAAGCTGTACCTCAGTTAGGTCACAGCAGGGACACCCATGGTGAACAGCTTTTAGAGGAACTTCCAGATGAAAACCAGATCAAGAATGAACAGTCTTTTCAATTCTAAGGAGTAAGCCATGCAAAACCTGAATGGCAGCAGAAAATTGTCAGACATAGTGTCTGAAGATGAGCCCTTTAATGGAAAGACACTCAAAATGTGGCCAGGGAACATGTGACTCTTTGATGCAGGTCCAACCCTTACAGCTGTGACTAGAATAAAGCTTTGGGACCCTTCATTTGCTAGAGAAGTCATGACTTAACATGAGAAGAAACAATGGTAAGTATCCATGAATAATCAGAGCATAAAATGTACAAAGTGGAAACTTAGGAAAATTAGAAGTCATAAAAAAGGAAATGCAATGCACAAGGATCAGCATCATAGACATTCAGGAACTGATATTGATTGGTAATGACTTTTTTGAGATTTCAGTCATATGATTTACTGTGCCAGGAATACAAAATTCCAGACAAATGATATCACATTTACCATACACCCACACATTTCAAGATATATCTGGAAGTACAATGTCATCTGTGATAAGATAATATCGATACCCCTACAAGGAAATCCATTTAATACAACTTTTAAAATTCATTCGCCAAATGAAAATTCTGATAATGAAGAAACCGAATATCCTACCAAATTCTTCCTTCTGAAATTGATCAAAAATGCAATCAAGTTGCATTGATCCATTTTGGTGATTAGAAGGCGAAGGTTGGAAACAAAGAGGAAGCCGGGGTAGTTGGAAAATATAACCTCCGTGAAAGAAACAAAGTTTGAGATCATGTGATGTGATAGGTTTTTGCAAGACCAAGGACCTCTTCATTAAAAATACTTTTCTTTCAAAAATATTAGCAGCACCTACACATGTAAACTTTGCCAGAAGGAATACAGAGGAATATGACTGACTATATCTGTGGGAGGTGAAAATAGACAAGCTAGAGATTACCAGCCAAAACAAGGCCAGGGCCAGACTAGAGAACACCAAGTGCTCAGACAGTAATTCAGGTGGGAGCTAAAGAAAATTTTAAAAGTCCACAAGAGCCAAAATGCAACCTTAAATTTTTTCTCCCTAAATAAAATTTTAAAGAAATCTCAAAAGCAGATTTAGTGCATTGAACACTAATGACAAAAGACCTGTCAAGCTGTGGGATGACATAAAGAATATCATATATGAACATCATTGAAAAGCTAAGAATGAGAGAAAATATCAAAGTAGATGTCAGAAGAGACACTGAAATTTTTCTCTTGAATGTAGAATGAGAAAAAATTAAGTAAAACAACTGAGCAGAAAATATTAAAGGGGAGTTCAAGAAGACAAGGTGGATTATTATAATGAAATATGCAAAAACCTGGAGTTAGCTGAAAGGAAGAGCTTGTTCAATACATTTCAGACTGAAAGAATTGAAGACTTTTATTGGTTATATATTGAATAATTCAGGGAACATTAAAAGAAGATGATAAGAATACACATAGTCAGTGTACCAAAATGAATTGATGGCTGTTGAAACCAGAAGTAGCATATGATCAAGAAGTAGTAGAACTGAATTATACTGAAGGCACTAGCAAGAAATGACATTCCAGGAGTTATCCCAATACCAGACGTAATGTTTCAGCAAGTTGATAAAGCACAGAAGCACACATTAGTCTTTGCCAAAAAATTTGGAAGATATCCTCCTGGCCAACCAACTGGTTGTGCCCATTTCAAAGCAAGGCAACTCAACAGAATGAGGAAAGTAGAAAAAAATGTCACGTGACAAATATTTTCCTAAATATGGTTAAAAAATAATTGCACAACAGAGATACCAGAAACTCATATAAAAACAAGACTGTGATAAAGCAGGCAGGCTTATCAATACTGACATCAGATGAACCTTGGAGAGAGCAGAAACTACCAGAAAGATGTTTCCTTGTGCTTTATTGACTAGGCAAAGGCATTTGACTATTCGTCATAATAAATGATGGATAAAATAGAAAAGAACAGGGATTCTAGAACGCTTCCTTGTTCTTTCACCCAACAAATATACAGCAATTGGTATCCCTTCCTTACATATTTTCAAGTATAGGAGGGGAAGTAGGCTCAGTACAGGGAACCAGGTTCAACAATCTCCTTCAGAATCGACTCTGGAATTTCCCTAGTGTTGGGAGTGGGGGTGGTCTTCAGTAGTAATATGCTCTACTTTTAACCCATTCCCCAAATGCTGCTTCTACAACCATGAGAAGCCCTTCCCACTTTCTTGCTTTCTGGAGAGGCAATCTCTAATAAGAGGACACGTAGTGAACTTAGAATGACTGATCTTTCTCCAGAGCCCATTTGAGTTTGCAGGATGAACTAAAAAGCACAGGACTCACTATGGTGTCTACAACCAAGGACTTCCTTTTGTTGAGCTAAAGTCTGGTACATTTTTAACAATGGGAAATATTCTTCATAAACACAAGGCACTCATAAATATTAATGAGGTTTTTGGTTTTTGTTTGTTTCCTAAGGTGGTATCCTAAGGTAGATGAAACTTTCTACTCCAGGGCAGTTTCCAGTGTCAGTGAGAATGCTACCATGTGTCAGAATTGACTCAGTGGTGGTGGAAGGTAATATCCATAATTCAGTATTGGTGGTATGCTGGAATAAGCAGTAGGCTGCTAACTGCAAAATACACAGTTCAAAATCACCAGATGCCCCAGGGGCAAGGGTGGGAGGCATGGGAAGGGATATGAGACTATCTACTTCTGCAAATATTTACAGGGGCATGATGAGTGGCTGTGATCTCAATGGTAGTAGATTTGGTTTGAGTGTATTTAAGATCATGATACTAAAATTTGAGAATTAGATTTAGGTGTCCTCTCTTTCTGTTTGTGGGTCTCTCAGATTGGTCAGTAGTTCGAACCTACCAACTGGTTTGTGGGAGAAACATGTGTCAGTCTGCTTCAATAAAAATGATTAAAGTCTTGGAAGCAATTCTCTGTTCTATTATATCAATATGCGTTGGAATCAACTTAACAGCAGTGGGCAGTGGCATTGATTAGTGGCGCTCTCGTTTTATTGTTAATGGGTAAAAGCTTGGCAGTGCCTTTGGCCATCCTCTCTGCTGTGGTATTTGCTTCAGCCTCCAGCAGAGGCTCTCTCATGTATCTGGGGATGTAACGAATGGGGATCTAATACCAATGACTGAAGTCTGACAATGGCTTTTAAATTTTGGACCAATCTCCACCCTCAAGCTCTTGTCTTTTTATTGGGAAAGTTGGATGATCCCAGGGAAATAGTAAATATTTTCAAATAAATATTTTATAATAAGAGTTAATGGGTTTTTGTTTTTTAGTTTTAGTTTCAGGTTTCAGGGATAATGTTGGTTCCTGCACAAGTAGTCAAAAAAAAAATTCAGGGATAATAACAAAGCCAGTCACACTTATGTCTACCAGGAAGGCAGCCACTTTTTCAAGTGGCTTTTTTCAAGTCATTTGAATAATGACTTCTTCCTGTGTGTTAAAGGGTGCAGCTTGAAAGATCTCTAAACATCCTTTGAAGCACTGGTAGTCTTTTCTTGAACTGTGTTGTGCTGGCCTTTCTGTCTATTCCTGCATTCTTCCTGGAATCACTGCCCAAGTGTCTGAATCTGACTCACAGTGGTATCATTGAATTCTTAGTTGGTCCCTTCTCTTAAGTCTGGAGAAATTCAAGGCCAAATATTAATACTTTGGTTTCTATTATTTTCTAGCCAAGGTTTTCTGTTCAGTAAATAACAAGCCCTGGTGGCACTGTTGGATTGGCACTGACTTGCTAACCAAAAGGCCAGAGGTTCAAACCGGCCAGCTGTTCCATGAGAGAAAAATGAGGCTATGAGTTCCCATAATCCTGCACAATCAGCCAGAGCTCTGTTCAAATTAAACAAATAAATGTGAAATGATTTTTGCTATTCTTGAGTGTAAACTCTTGAGGAAGTAACATATGCATTGCAGAGGGTGTTTCTTTAATCTTTTGATAGACTCTAGATTTCTTTGCAAAGGGAGTTGGGGAAAATTTTCTAATGTTCATGGGAGGTGGACTTGATTGAAGTGGAGTGCAAACCCTTTTGTAACTTGCTCTCCTAAGAAACCTTAGCCTCTTAATTGTTCCTCACATTTGGCGATGATACAGTCACTGAGGGAGGCAAACTGACTGTCTTATTTCCTCTGGAAAAAGTAAAATGCGAACAAAAGGACACCCCCTCCCTCCAATAAAATCCTTCCTATTGATTTTCACAAAGCTTGTCCCTAGTTCTTCTCATTTTATTTCTTAAATGTTTTAATCTATTTGCTTTAGAAGATCCCAACTGCCATTAGACTCTATTGCTTTCCTGATCTTTACATAGGTAGGTTCCTTTTAAAAAAAAAAGTAATCAATGACCTCTATCTATCCCATACCAATTTTTCATAGAAGCTGCAGCAATTCCTGAGAGTGGCTCTTCCTGACTTTTAGAATCTCGCATTGTTAATGACATTAGGTTCTTGTCTTACCAAGAGAAAGGTTTACTTTTAGAAGACATACAGCAGAATATGAGAATTTTATTTAGGAGCTCTGAAGATCAGTCAGCACAGGTGGACTTGACCTTTGCTGCCTGCTGAAATCTACACCAAGTATTTTTATTTCAATGGAGGCTCTTATAGCTCTTATCACAAGCCATACATAAAACCACCTTGTCAACAATATCTTTCCATATGTTTTCATCCATTTTTTTTTCAAAACATTTTCTTTCTCCTTGAGCCCTGGGCATCAGGTTCTCATCTTTTCCCCTCGCTCCCTCACCATCCCTATTTCCCCCTTGACCCCTTGATAATTTATAAATTCTTATTCCCCCCCCCCCATGTTTTATACTGACTGCTGTCTCATTTCACCCACTTTTCTGCTGTCCATCCCCCTGAGATGGGGGACATACATTGAACATTGTGATTGGTTCCCCCTTACTGCCCTCCCCACCCCATCCTAGTCTTGCTGTTCCCCTTATTGGTGGTGAGGAATTTATCTGTTCTGGATTCCCGGTGTTATCTTACCCATCTGACTAGACCAGAGCATGCACATTGGTATAGATAAGAGATCAAAACATCAAGCATATTTAAAGCTTCCATTAAGCATGAGATGCTTGGTAACTTTCATCAGAATAGCAAAGGGAATTGGAGTTGCATGATGTTGTCATGAATTAGGAGTACGATTCTTCCAAATCTCCACTTTTGCTCCATTGTCCCATCTTACCTGTGAGTTCTTTTTTATAGACTTTGCCAAGGGTCAACCTGATTATTCTCACCATGAAGGCACAGAAGTGCCTAAAGACAAACAGGGAAAGTAAACTGCCTCTGGTTGCTAACTAGTGGACAGAAATACTTGTCCCAATAGATAGAAATGTCTGGGAGTTATTATTGGGCTGCTGGAATTTCTTCCTTTGAAAAACAGCCAATAAGATGCATGGGATCCTGTGAGACCTCAGGATTCTGTCTGTGTCTGTATTGAGGAAACACTTCGGTCCCTGTGAACTGACAGGGATTGCACCAGTGTGATCAAAAACTGTTTTAAAGCACAAAGCTTCAGACTTCAAAGATATTTGACTTTAATATGATGGGAGCCTCTAACAGTAGAAAATATATTATTTTCACAAGGGACATTTTAACAAGATGATTCCTATTTTTAAAAAAGTCACATTTTTTTATGCTGAGTCATATCCTTTAAGTGACCTTCCCCTCACCCCCCAACATCCTTACCATGAATCACTGAAAGACTATGAAATGAAGGAAAAAAGAAAAGGGGACAATTGGTACCAGGACTTTATTAGGCATTTCACTAGATACAAAGAAACTGTTTCACAACAAGAACACAATCAGTCTTATTGAAAAAAATTCACACTTGCTATCCAGAACTATGGGAGTATATTCTTTTGATACCACATTTATTAAATGATCGATGACCAGATCCTAAAAAGAGAAGGCACAGACCTGTCTCCTCGGGTGACTTCCTGGGGTCCAGGGAAGGAACTGTCACCAGCTCCACAGGTTCCCCTTCCTCTAGATACGAAGCAAGTCAACGAGCAGGCGAGCAAGCAGGTGTCACAAAGTGGAGATGCGATCTTCAGGAGTTTCATGAGAGGAGGGAGCTACCAAAACTATCTTAGAAGTCAACAGTTTTAGAAAGTTCTAGCTAAACAATGTACAATCGGGTTGCTGTCTCTGTGTATTGTCTTGGACAATGGCCTTACATTTCTCTGCCCTCATCTTAGGCTTTCTGGGTTTCTAATTCCTCAGAATGTGGCCAGGGAAATTTCCTTTGGCAAGTGCTGTGCTCACTCCCAGGTCCACCTGCTCCCCCCATCTGCTGCTGCTCATTTCCCGTCAGGTCTCCTGTGGAGGTATGGCCAGTCTCCTGAGGAGGTATCAAAGCGTGGGAGTGTTCCCCTACTCTATTCTCTCTTCTCTTGGCAGTCAAAAGATATTGACACACACCCCCCCGTGTGTATTTTCAAATACTGCAGATGACCAGCTCTAATTTGATACAATATAATTGGTGTTAAGGTGTCAATGGACAAGCCATAAATTGATTTGTTACCCCTCTGAAAGTGAAAGAATATAAAAGAAGTGGTGGTACTGGGTTGAGGGTGCTCAAGTGTAGTTGAATGTTCTAGAGTTTAGAACATCCTTTAGAGGGGGGTGTGCTCTGCACTGTCTTTATTACTGAGGGGTGCTGCTGAAAGAATCAATGTGTGGTGCTGGAACCTCACAAGAGGCCAGTGTCAGGATATTCTGGACACACTGGCACCAATTTTACAAAGGTACTTTTCTAAGTATCCCTTCTTTATTTGAGTTGCTCCTTCATAAAGCATTTGAGGGACCTGGCATGGACAACCATATTCCATAATAAAGAGTATTTGGGCTGTAGGTTTGCATGAGAGATTTGAAAGGAAGTAGGGTTTTTTAAGTGACTAGTTTCAAAGGGAAGAAAGGCAGCATAAATAAGATGGTCAGATTTAGACAAATGAATATGGTACATAAATAGAACAGGTGACCTAGTTAAAATTGAATTTTAGATAATACAATGATTTTTAATGTGCATCTTGTGCAATACTTGAGATATATTTATGTTTTAAAAAAGAAGTCACTTTATCTGAAATTACAGTTTAACCCAAGTTTTTAAATTTTTTATCTGGCAACTGTGGAAAGGAAATAATAATGAGAAAAATGAGGTAAGGAGAAGGTCAACTGATATCCTATGCCCAAAGAATATTACAGATATTTCACTACAAATGTGTCTCTATGCAGACCTTCAAATTAGTCATTTATCTTGTATTGCTAGACTACGAGTAGGCAGAGAGAAAGAGGTGTGAAAGAGAATTGCATGCTTATTTTTGAGAAGGGAATCATGTTGGAGCCATCTAATATTGTCATTTTGACAGGCCTTTAGAGGTCCTTACAGAGACAAACCAATTCATCTTACATGAAAAAAAATATGCTTTTCAAATGTGACTTTCAGGGAAACATTTTTTTCATGGAAAATATTACAAGGGAAATTAAATCTGTGCTTGGAAAAATAATTTTGGAGATGAATCAGCTCTATTGCTGATGAAAACAAATGTGAATTTTGTCTACTTATATGATAACACTGATAAATGAATGGAAAGAAACTTCATACTGATTTTGAGAACAATGGAGCACTCACAAGTTAGATCATTTGCTTGTGGATGCTCAAGTGCATATGAAAGCATCTAGTGTTTAAATTAAAAAGATCTTCTTCAACAAAACCATAATGTCTCTTTACATTTTACACATAAAGTGCTACACCAAGCAATAACAAAAGTGCAACGAATTAAGGCTGGTCACAATGTGCCCTTTTTCTTTAGGATAAGTTTGATTCTTGATAAGAAATACTAACACATACATACCACACAACCACACACATTTGACTCATACAAGTATACGTCTATAATTAATACATACAAAATAGCATCACAAATGAAATAAAACAACACACCTTTTCAACAGATTCAACCAACACATGTCACAAATTCTACAGAACATTATCACTGTCATTGAGAAAACAAATAATTATTATTTAAAACTGTATGTAGCACTGGAGCCACCAATCAATTATGGCAAAAATGTATACAGCATCTACATCATAACATCACTGAAATCTAATGGAGAAGACTAAAGTGCTATGAAATAAAATGCTCTTTAGAATCTTATTTAGCATAACCTAAGGGACACTGTGCATTATTTTCTAATAGCAAAAAATAAAATTCAAGCGCTCTACTCATGGAGCTCCCATTTCGATGGGAAACCAAAAGCTAGAAGATTATGCCACTGCATTTATGGAACTGAACTGAAAACTCACAAAAATATGAATTTCCTGAGACTTGCAACTTCCTAGACTGGGATCCTGAACAGGTTAGCTTAATTAAAACATGGCCAAACCTCAAAGAACACGCAACAACTTTTAAGCAAAGATGCCTTTTTGTTTGTACAATATCACATCCGTCTTTCATTCACCAGATTTAAGGAAAATCCACAAAGTAATTAACAGAGATTACTGTGAGAGCTTTCTTATTTCTGAGGGCCCCATTTTTCATTAGTGTTTTGGTGGTACTTTTTTTTTTCCATCTTAAGTGTTGAATTAAGATTGCAGTAGTATCGGGCTGAGTGATTAGAATGAGGCTTTGCTTTGAGTAATGGTGTGAGTCATGTGCATGCCATGTGCGTTCATAAATGTGTGCGTGCATACATATGTGTATATACATACCAAATATTATCTGCTCTGATACATTCCCTTTTAGGCTGCACTCCATGAAAAGCGAGTTTCCCCAGTATGGCTGAAAGTGAATATTGAGGTCATTATAGGGAATACCCTAAGGCTTGTAAAAGATGCCTCCCCATCCTTTGCATTCACAGGAGTGTGTGAGTAGTAAGGGATACAGACATGATCATGGCAGGAGAAGTATTTACTATATGAGTCCCTAGAAATGACAGGCCAACAGTCAAAACTCAACTCGCTACAATCAGATGGAGTCTAATTCGTGGGTACTCTAAAGGATGGAGTAGAACTTGTCCAAAGGGACTGTCAGATCTTTCAGAGCCTGCCCCGTGAGCTCAAACCACGGACCTTTTGCCTGGCAGCTTTACCCACTGGACCAGCAGGACACTTCAGTATTGCTCTTAGGTACCATCCATGGGGTTCCAATCCATGGCAACCCTGCGAACAACATGCCGACAGTCATGCTCTCCGTACATCTTCCCACATCCCACCTATTCCTTGGACTTCCTGCTGTTGATTGAGTAGAAGTTGAGTTTTGTTCCGTCATTATTATTACTATTTTTTTTTTGCCAAATAAGACTTGTGACATAGAGTCTTAAGAAAGAAGCAAAACAAGAAATGCACCAAGATGTGTTTCCTACCATCTTGGCACCCATTTGTAGCCCTTGTGTTCCCAGTTCTCCAGAGAGACAATGTCCAGCTAAGATGGAAGGACCTTAGGCTGAGGGTCTGCTCTAAATTCCTGTACCCTCTCCCGTCCTTTTAAAAGTCCTGCCAGCCTCCCTCGGTGTGTTCTAGGGCAGGGCCAAAAGGCAGAGGCTGGCCAAAGGCACCTTTTCATTATTTCTCTTCTCAGGTAATTCTGCCTGGTAAACTCACCCACACTGGCTGGGCGAACATGATGCTCTTCTATCTCTTATTTTCTTTAGAAATTAAGGCAAATCCATTGACCTCCATTGCCCGTTACAAAGGTACTATAAACACGTGTTGTTTCCACAGGGAAAGAAACAACACTGATTTGAAAAGTGCCTCTAACAAGGTTTCTGTGTGCATATGTCCTGAATTGCAACTAAAGGTTTTCTCCCAGATTTTAAAAAGAAACCCCCAAAACGACATCATGAGTCTGATGTTTATGCAAGTTTTGTTTTTTTCAAGCACCCAAATGACAAATAGGACAAAATTAGTTCTAAGCAAACATTAAAAGAAACTCTCTAATGTCAAGAAAACACAATCGTTACCTCTACATTTTATTCATTTTTTTTCATTACTAAGGTGAAAGATGTGTTTTCTGTCATATGTGTAAGGGAAATCAGTGTGTCATTACAAGTGCTCTTGGCGAAAAATCCTCCTGAGGGATGAATAATGAATTTTAAGTGAGAGAGAAATGAGTCCCCCAGGCGAGTTTATGGGATATAAATCTCAATAATCTATAATTATTTTAAAGGGTACACACATTATACATATAAAGCAGGCGAAAAATCTAAGATGACATTAAACTACAAGAAAGGGAAGAAAGGGAAGAAGAACAGAACCATAGTTTATCAATAAAATTTTGAACTAGAATATTTTTTACAGAAATATTTGGATATTATGAGATTCCCCACTTTCAAAGCCTGTATCACTCTTTTACACACATTTTAAGGGTCCCAATCTTAAAATTCCATTAACTTTCTTAATGTGTACACTTCAAAAGAGTTCTGGCTGCATTTCTGAGTTTTTATAGCACTCTACCTGCATAAGAATGGATATATTTTGGTATTATGTATATGACAGAACACATACAAACAATTGATATGTTGGTAGGTGTGTTCCTAAAGCTACCACAGGTGCACCATACATTTACATAAAATCTTGTCTTCCATGTGCAAAAATACCATTCCTGCCCTTCAGTTGCTATTAACCCTATTTTTTTTTGATGAGTACTTGGAATCTTGAAGTCAACTCCCTTACCTGAGGATAAGAGATTAAAGCCTATATTTTACATTTAAATTATTTCAAAATGGAAGGCATGCTTTTTATTTCTCCCTGGTCCCACTTTGCACAGGACTCTACTGTACAGGGAAACTCTCCAAGAGCTCATCTATTTCTAAACATGAAGATAGAATGATGATACAGAGTGGCAGGATTTTCTGAATTTTGTGTTGATTTTCATCAAATGCCTCTCAATATTCCTACAAGGCTCATAAGTGAGGGCTATTGTGCTGTTTTAGGGATGGCCAGATTTACAAAGAGGCCAAGGGAGAAACAATGCATGAAGTTATTTTAGTATCATTTTCCTTATTCACCTGGGTGTTCACATATCAGGTCACAGAACTTTGCAGTCAAACTTTTACCTCTGACTTAATCCTGTCACTAATGTGGGATGGAACCCAGAAGCAGTGAGTCGCTGCCAGCTTCAACAGATCCACTCAGACCACCTTCATTTTAAGAAGGGCCCAGAATTCCTTTTGCTATCTTTCTTTTTTTTCCCCCGTCTGTTGAAACTGCCCATCAAAGTTTCTCAAATCTTGATGATTTCTGAAATTATGTATTTGGATATCACAATGTGGCATGAGAGAACACAGATTCTTTACATTGTATCTTTCTTTGAGTCTTTCTCTTATCTTCTTTTTAATCAAGAGAAACATTACAAGGGCTTTTTCAAGAGTTCCCTTCAAAGTTTCCTGATTTGAGCCCACTTGCTATGACTTTTCAAATGCATTCTGCACTTGCAGGGAAATAGATACCTGAATTAATAGGTATTCATCTCCCCTCTGCTCTCATTTTTATTTTACCATGAAGTTGGCATTAATACTTCATCCCAAAATGCTTTACCTTTTTATTTGTAGCTGCCCTTAAATAGAAGTACTGTGAAACACTATCCTTTTCATGTAACACAAAAATCAATGATTATGGCCTCCACAATTACGAATGCGGGGAAACTGACTTGAAGCTTATATCCTATGACCAAAACTTAGGCTATGACTGTCCAATCACAAATGACTACAGAATACTACCAAACCCCACAAAGCAAAATGACTTAAACACAACAAAGTGATACACTTTTTAGCAAGCATTCTATTGTTTTGAGTCCCACGCAGCGTGTGATTAAAAAGAGCAAGCAAAAGAGGGAGCAGAGAGCTGCACTTAAGAGAATACAGACAATGTCGCAGCCCTAGGTTGAAACTAGAAAATACACTCACGTGAACACTCATGATTTATACATTACAAAGACTAATTCTGAAAAACAAAATCCACGGGTCATTTTGAATCCCTAACACTAGAAGTACAATTTGCTCACCAAATGGGAAATTGAATATTTATAGTAATGCAAGTTACGACTACAGCCACTGAAAAACCGATATCCCCCCTTTCCCTCCCACTCTCAGGCCTGAATGCATCAGAGACCCAGTGGAATAGGAAGATCAGATAATGTGTCTAATACAATGCGTTTTCTCCATCTTATTCATGAACACTTCTAATGGTACTATCAAGTGTTGGCTTCTCCTTCATCGAAGACGTAGTTGAGCTTTATGACAATGCTGATAAAATCACCGAGTTCTACAAAATCAGCAGTGACAATATTGATGCCACTCTCTCCCGGCTTCTGCGTTCGGACCCACTGCATCATGGCGGGAAGAGCTCTGAGGAAGGAAAGAGAAAAAAAAGTCACAGAGGAAACAGTATCCTTTCTTAACAAGTCATTCGATCTGCCCACTCTCCATATATATATAGAGAGAGAGTAGGATAAAAAGGCCAAATAGACAATGGTAGAAGCTTAAGCTGTAAAGAGACTCTGCACAATACATATTTACCATCTTGACCCACATTGGAGTTTTTATTGTGAAAGATCTCTTAGATGCAGTCAACTAACTAATATGATCTTTCTAGCCAGTCTTGTTTGCAATAATTCATTTTGTGGTATGTTGTAGATTTTACCCTCAGTAATTGTGGTTATTACTCCATTTTGTAATTCTGTTACAAAATGATGGTGGGATGTACCTTTAGATCTACTTTACTGGAACCTTGATGATGGAGTGGGTTGCTCATTGGACTGTTTCCCTGAGAATAAGACAGGTTCTTATATTTATTTTTCTCAAGAAGACATCCTAGAGCTTATTTTCAGGGGATATGTTATTTTTTTAAGTACAGTACAAAAGTCTACATTTATTCCAATATAGTTGTCATCTTCTTCTGGAACATCATTATAACTTTCCAAAACTCAAATTCCATCTTGAATTTCTTGAGACTCTATTTCTTTTAGAAATAGAGTCCCATCCTCTCATGTCGAGCGAACAATAGCGTGCTCATTAAATGAGCAGCTCTTATCTATATCACTTGCTCAGAGTGCATTGGTAACAACACTGCCAATGATTTTATCCCATGAATTTTTTACCCAAATCACCAGTTCTTCGAAGCTAGGCTTCACAAAGTTCCCATGCTGATTTATTTTCATTCTATTTTCCATGTAGTTGTTAATTTTCATGCACAAACGGTGTTTGAGTGACTTGTTTATTGCAATCTCAAAAGTCTGCAGATAACTTAAGTCATTTCATGGGTAAATGAGAAGGGCTCCCTCTCTTTCTCTTCATCACTGCTCTGCCACGAAATGCATGGGTTGTGCAAATACTCTGTGTACCCATGCCCATCACTAGGGCTTATATTGTGCAAATGCTTAGAAATCCCAGTAGGGCTTATTTTATGGGTATGTCTTATTTTGGGGGAAACACAGTAACTTATAAAATAAGCCATTTGAAGCTCCCACCTGGAGGGAGAAAGATGTGACTTTCTGCTCCAGAAGAGAGTTCTAGTCTCTTCTCCCTTGGGGGAAGTTTTTTATTCTTATGTAGGGTCACTGTTTGTCAGAATCAACTCCATGACAGTGAGACTTATTATTAGTAGTAGCAGTTTTTAATGGAGGCTGTAATTGAAATGACCATGCTTTCTTTTCCCTGGAGTGTGGTTCACTGAAACAAACAAAACACATCTGAACCAATACCTTCTCTTTTTCTGCAACCTCCATTCCCTGACTGAGAATCGGTTAAAGCAAGATCTAATTTGGCTTTTGGTCATATTTGGCTTCTGACTTTGGACACTTCACTTATCCTGTCTCTGCCTTACCTGCATCTTTGGGAGTTGGCATTACTGACAACCACGTATGATATCTTCTTTCTTTGTCATGAGTTTCCCTGAGACGTTGTATTGAATCACAGAACCTAGACACCTGAGGGAATATCATTAAGGGGGGAGGGTGTGATGGACAAATGCAAGTGTACACATCTTGGAAAGGTTGGACATTTGGAGCATCATTAATCTCCAGCTTTTGGGGACAAGTCAGGTATTGATTCTCCTCAAAGAAATCATTATTACAATACCAGATGCTGTGGTAATTTATAGTAAAGCTTTGCCGCTGAGATAGTTTTGGAATCACATTCTACCTTTGTATGGATTTGCATGGGTTTGTTCTATTTGTTAAGCTCCATCAAGTCAGTTCTGATTCCGCTACAGATTGAAATAACGTTGGGTCTTGTGCCACCCATAGATTTGTGACTATGTTTGAGTCCATTCTTGTGACTATTGTGTGAATCCATCTTGTCAAGGGGCTTTCTCTTTTGAGCCTCCCTTCCACTTTAAGAATCATGATGTTCTTATCTAAGGGCTGGTCTCTCCTAAAATAAATGTCAAAAATACTTGAGACCAAGTCTGACCATTCACACCTATAAATATAATTTTGGTTGTACTTATCCTAAGATAAATCTGCTTACTCTTTGGACAGTCCATGTTACTTTTATATTGCTACCCAGAGCCATAATTCAGATCTATCTATCTATCTATCTATCTATCTATCTATCTATCTATCTATGGCAATTTAAAATATCAGAGCTTGGATTAAGTACACCTTAGACCTCAAAGTAACATCCTTAATTTTTAATGAGGTCTCATGTAGCAGATTTACTTACTGCAATGGATCATTTGATTTCTTGACTGCTGCTTCCATGAGTATCGATTGTGGATCAAAACAAGATGAATTCCTTGACAAATTCCATCTTTTCTCATGATGTTTTCTATCAGTCCAGTTGTGAGGATATTAATCCTCTTTACATTGAATTGTAATTCATACTAATGGCTGCAATTTCTTATCTTAATCAAGTTCTTCAAGTGCTTCGCATTTTCAGAAAGAAAGGTTATATCATCTGCATATTGCAGGTTATTAGTAAACTTTCCTCAATTCCTGATGACATGTGGTCCTTCATATACTTCAGCTTTTCTGATGATTTATTTGCTCAGTATATAGATTGAACAGATATGAAGAAAAGACACAACCTTGACACACAAAATTCCCAATAGTTTTCTGTCTCCCAATTACCCTGTTCTGTTTGCATAACTAACTGCCTCTTGATCTATATGCAGGTTCTGAATGAGCAAATGAAGTGTTCTGGAATTCCCATTCCTCTCAAGCCTCTTCATAGTTGTTAAGACAGACAGTTCAATGCATTTGCACAGTCCCTAAAACATGAGTCATCTTCTTTATATTATTCTCTGCTTTCAGCCAAGATTTCTGACTTCAGCAATGGTACCTTACAATCTATTCCCTTCTAAATCCAGCGTGAACTTGTGGTAGCTCCTTGTCAATGTACTGCTGCATTCATTGTTGGATTATAGTCAGGAAGTTTTTCTTGCTTGTGATATCAATGATATAGTTCTATAATTTGTACATTCTGTTGGGTCACCTTTCTTTGAAGTGGATGCAAACATGGCTTTCTTCTCTCAGTTGGCCCAGTAACTGCCTTTCAAATTTCCTGGCACAGACCAGTGAGTGCTTCCAGTGCTTCGTCTGCTCATTGAAAGATGACGTTTCATCAGTCCCGGGATCATTGCTTTTGACTAATGTTTTTGATGCTGCTTGCACTACTTATTTTTGTATCATCAGTTCTTGATCAAGGGCTGCCTCTTGAAATGGTTGATGGTCAGCTGGTTTCTTTTGGAACAGTGACTGTATTCTTTGCATCTTATTTTGAAGCTTCCTACAAAGTTCAATATTTTTCTCAAAGAATCTTTTAATATGGCAATGGAGGCTTGACTTTTTTCTTGAGTTCTTTAAGATATACTGAGTGTATCCTTCCTTTTTTATTTTCTATCTATAAGTTTATGCACATTTGATTGCAATATTTTATTTTGCCTTTTTGAGTTGTCCTTTGAACTTTTCTCTTCTGGTCAAGAATTCATTATTTCTTCCATTTGCCTTTGCTACTCTATAATTAGAATTAATTTTGAGATTTTTTAATGACATTTACTTTGACTTTTATCTCTTTTCCTGTCTTTTTAATGACCATTTGCTTTCTTCATGGATAATGTTCCTGATATCCTCCCATTAAGTATTTTGTCATAAGTGTTTGTCTTTGAAATCATTTTATTGGTGGATCCTACAGCCTTTATCATAATCCATCCATCCATCCATCCAACCATGCATCCAGTCAAACACATTTGTACAAATGTTTCCATCATCATTTCCTTCAACTTGAGCCCTTCATTTCAGCCCATTTCCCCTTCCCCACCCTTCCACCCTCAAAAACCCTTGAAAATTTATAAATGACTTTTTTCATATTCTACACTGACCACTGTGCAATAAATATATCACCTTAGAGCCATAACCTCCACAGAAACTGCTCTAGAGATTCCCTCTGAATCCAAACCAAATCAGTTGTCATTGAATTGGATCTGACAAATGATGACTAAAAGATTGTCTGTCTTTGACAGGACCCATGCTGTGTTGGGTTATCAATGGGTGTGATCTTTTGAAAGTAAAATGCTTGGTTTTTCCTTCTTATTGGCTTATATCTCCAACCTTTTGATTTGTAGTCAGCAATGTAATTGACTGTGCTGTTTCTATTCTCAGATTTAAATTCCTGGCCTTTAATTTAGACCAACTAATTCTTAATTGAATGGGAAGAGATCCCTTTTCTATTTCAATGTAAAATGAATTGCTTGGAAGATTCATAAAACATTCTTTTAAAATAACATGGTTTTCTGAAGAAATATGCATTTCAAACTTAAAATATGATTTCTAGGAGTCTAGGGAATAGCTCTTATTTTCTGTTCATATATACTTTGCTAAAATCAATATGGCACTAAAGACAAAACAAGCAATAAAGTTAAGTCAAATCTCAAATACCAAGACAGTCTTGAGAGTTATGCTAAACAAGAACACTCAATATATTGGATTAAGACTAGCAAATGACACGGATAATACAATAATTATTTAGAGTAGAATTCCTTCACCTTCTCTTATTTTTGCTCTCTTCACTTTTCAAGCATTTTCCTTGTCTCTTTTCCTTGATAAAATTGTATTGTTATAGACAGTGTATGAGGGTAAGTAAAAAAGCATCACTCCTAGTGTTCCACTTGATGTATGCATACATTAATTTAAATGAAACATATTTAAATATGTATCTGCAATGGGTGGAAGGTGACAGTAAAATTCTTTCAGTAATGCACTAGTCTTGATCTTGTTAGGGTAACTTCAAAAATAAGATCCAATATAAACAGGAACTTTCAAGAAGACCTGTTGGATCAATTAAATTCAAGACAGAAAGGTCAGTACAGAAAGTAATAGTTACTATTTTGGGAAAATTGATATATTACATTGGACGACATGCACAAGGACTTATTAGGAAGAAATTGAAGAAAACAAAGCTGAGGAAAAGCTTAGGAAAGTTATGCTGAGAAACTTTCTCCAGCTCTCCCGCCCCATCAAGACAATGAATGCATCTGCTCATTCTTGCGATTCCATAGGAATCAAAACACTCTTGTTCCAAAGACAATGCAATCAGATGGGGAAGCTGTGAGACCTGGCTTTGTGCGCCAGTTTTGATAGAACTTAAAGGACAGCACTCAGGAGTTGGTCGTGTTCATATTTTGGAATCCAAGTGGTTCCTGGTTATGCATTGGACTAGTAAGTGCAAGGTCAGCTGTCAGAAATCACCAGTTGCTGTGAGGGAGAAAGAAGGGGTGGGTCTCTGCTCCTGTGAACAGTTTCCGTCTTGGAAACCCCCAGGGGCAGTTCCAGCCTATTCAATAGGGTTTCTCAGAATGAGAATGTACTCGGCGACAGTGAATTCCATATTGTGCTGTAGTCCTGAGGGGTTCTTCTCCCGGTCATCTTATCACATTCCAGCTTCCTTCACTCTCAGTAGTCTGGCCCTAACTCGTGAATTTATGGGAATCTCCTTTGTAGATTGCTTCAAACACCACTGGAATTATAAGGACAAAGATAAATATTTAGCTGCCCTATTTGGCCATTAACAGTGGCAGCTACTTGCTCTTCAGGGTCACTGCCCATTACTCTCACTAAATTCTAGTCATATTTTGGGACTTATCTTCAGTCACTAAGTTTCCTTGGGGAACTTTGAAAATATTGTAGTCCCTCCAACCCTGGAAATTCTAGTCATCCCAGTCCCCTCACTTGGTCAACTCAAGTTTCCGAAGACAGTGTTAATTGTCACGTATTCAAAACATTAATCTGAATTATAATTTTGAGTGTGACCAATATCTCTTCCTGCAACTGGACTGCAAGAACTTTGAGAACAATCGTTTATTTTCTCATGCTGCATTCGCAATTGGATAGCATAAAAATGAAATGGAGTACATAGAGATTGAAATCCTAGGCGTTCGTGAGCTGAAATGAACTTAGTTGAGCCATTTTGAATCAGGAAGTCGCATGAATTCCTACACTGAGAATGACAGAATCAAGAGACATCATCTTTCTGGGATGCATACAAAATGCACAAGAACTCTTTAAAGTGTTGAAAAGAAAAGGTGTCCTTTGAAGGACTAAAGTGTGTTAGACCCAAACCAAGGTATTTTCAATTGTCTTCTATGCGTGTGAAAGTGGGACATTGAATGAGTGAGACTGAATAGCAATTGATGCATTTAAATAATGGTGTGGTGAAGAATATTGAAAAAATCACAGCTTACCAAAAGAACAGACATATCTGTTTTGGAAGAAGTACAACCAGAATGTCCTTGGAGGCAGTGGTAGCAAAACTCTGTCTCTCATACTTTGGACCTGTCATCAGACAGACTAATCCCTACAAAAGGATAACATGCCCACTAAATCACAGGGGCAGAGAAAAAGAGGAAAATCTTTCAAAAGATGGATTGACACAGTGGCTGCATCAATGGGCTTATACATAAAAACAATTATGAGAATCATAATGGACCAGGTGGCGCTTTGTTCTGCAGTGCAAAGAGCGAAAGTTGACTCAGGAGCATCTGAAAACAACCTAGCCTTCCCAGTGCTGAGCCCAGCGTCTACTCTCCTCAGTAATTATCTATTACCTAAATGAATGAGAGAAACATAAGATGGTTTTTAGTACAGAGTAGATATGGTAACATATGCATGTCACTTCTCTAATTTTTCTTAATGTGTATCCTGCAATTACGATTAAATTTATGAATAACAAAGGGATTGTATGTTTCAGTGAATCATCTTTGAATGCATTTGATTTTCCTTGAGGTATTTATTGAAGATGGATCTTGGCTTAAACAAAGAATGAAAGCTATTTCCTTGTGTTTCATTGACTATGCAAAGGCATTTGGCTGTATGGACCATAATACCTTGTGGATAACATTTAGAAGAATGAGAAGTCCAGAACAGTTTATTGTGCTCATGTGAAGCTTGTACATGGATCAAGAAGCGGCAGCTGTGCAAACAGAAAAAGGGAATCATAAATTGTTTGAAATCAGGAAGTGGGTGCATTAAAGTTGTATTCTCTCACCATGCTTGTTCGATCTGTATGCTGAGTGAATCACGAGTAAAGGATTATACGAAGGATTATAATGGATTATATTATCATCAGGATTATATGAAGAAGAATGTGTCATCAAGATTGGAACATGGTTTATTAATAACCTGAGATATATGGATAATACAATCTTGCTTGCTGAAAGTGAGCAGGACGTAAAGCACTTGCTGATGCAGATCAAGGGTTGCCACCTGCAGTCTGGACGACGACTCAATATAAAGGAGATAAAAACTGCTACAGGTGGACCAAATGGTAGCATCATTATAAATGAGAAAAGGTAAAGATTGAAGTTGTCAAGGATTCTGTTTGGGTTGGGACCACAATCATTGCTCATGGAAACAGTGGTCAAGTGATCAAAAGATAAATTACATGAAGCAAATCTTCTACATAAGACCTCTTTAGAGTATTGAAGAACAAGCATCTTACTCCGAGGACTGAGGTGTGTCTGATCCAGGTCACTATCTTTTCCATTGCCTCACATGCTGTGACAATTGGACATTGAAAAGGAAGCCTGAAGAAGAATGGATGCATATGAATTGTGGTGCTGGATAAGAATATTGAAAGTACCATAACTGCTAAAGGGACAAACCAATATGTGTTGATGAAGTAAGGCCAGAGAGCTTCTTAGAGGCAATGATGGCAAGACTTTGCCTTATTACCTCTTTTGGACACATTGTCAGGAGCGATCAGTCCTTGGAGAAGGACATCATGCATGGTTAAGTGAAGGTGTGGTGAGAAGAGGAAAGCCCTCACAGAGATGGACTGGCACAGTGGCAGCATCAATGGACCAAGGTATAGGAACAATTTTAAGGATGGCACAGGACCATGCAGTGTGTTTTCTTGTTGTGCACAGGACTCCTATGGGTCAGAGCTGAGTTGATGGAACCTAGCAATATGTGTGGCACTATACTTCATGGACATGCTTCTGAGGCTTCTTTATTATGACTTTTGTCACAGGTTTTACCTTGTGAATTAACTGCAAGTTAGCTGAATAAAATTATTCTTAAAATTTCCTTAAGATATTTTCAGATCCAAATTAATCAAAATTGTCTTCAGCCAGCAGGGCATACCTCCAAATATTCAAACTGACCCATCAATTGCTAGAACCACATTCCATGCATTTTACATGAAATTTGAGGACACTTGGTCATAATCAGAATTTTTGCAACAGTATGTTTTTATTAAAATTCAGTAGTTTAAGGGATTTTATTTACTTATTCTATTTAAATCAAAACCAGAACACGGGCTGAGCCCCAGTAGCGTAGTGGTTGTGCGCAGGACTGCGGTCCACTGGGTTGGAGGTTCAAATCCAGCAGCAAGGCTGGGCCTTGTACTCCCACCACCAGAGGGTAGTGATGCCCCCAAAACAAGAACAAACAAGCAGAAAAACCAAAACCCAAGCTCACTGCCATGGACTTGATGTTGACTCAGAGTAACCCTGGGGGACAGGGTAGAAGAACTGCCCCTGTGAGCTTCACAGACTTGCCATGAGTGTTGAAAACCCCATCTTTCTCCTGTCGAGTTTCTTGAGGTTCCAAACTGCTGCCTTGCAGTTAGCAGCCCAGCGTGAAACCTCTATGCCACAGAGCCTCTATATTCCCAATTAATTATAGCAATTAATTAACATGGCATTTATTAGAAATTTATTATTAATCCATGTTTGATGCATATTCATATAGATGCACACATGTATATAATATTTTTACACCAAATATATTTTACACAATCCACTTTTCTAGCTGTTCCAAATGTTCATCCTGCAACTATGATCAACTTCATGGACAAGAAGTTGTATTTTTCAGTGAATAACAACTGAACGCATTTCATTTTCAACAAGATTTTTTACATCGAATAGAAGAGCATCTCCAATATCAATTTGCTAATTTCTACAGAATTCTCTGAAGCATTAGGGGGTAAAGACTATCGGGAAAATGTCAGGTGTCTGTTTCCTGCCTGTCCCACCCGCTCCTGAGAAATTGAACTTGAGTCACTCAGTTGCACCATTACAAACAATATTCACAGGTAGGTCTTTCTTCCTCTGTGCAACCAAACCACCCAAGAGCAATGTATTAACATTAAGCCAGAGACTTAAAAATATACTGTCTATCCATCTAGTCATGCCTGAAAGCTTGGAAATTTCACTTAATGATATAAAGAAAAGAGAGGGAAAATGAAAAGAAACTCAACCCCATAGATTAGCATTTCATTCATGTAAAGATAAAATCCTCCCCCCAAAATCACTGCTATTGAATTGATTCTGACTCATAGTGACAGTAAAGGACAGCGTAGAACCACCCATGGGAGTCTCGGAAACTGTAATTCTTGTTGGGCGTCGTCTTCCTCCTCTTTCTCCCAAGGAGCAGTTAGCGGTTTCCAACTGATTACTTTGTGGTGAGGGTCCAACTCATAACCGCCATGCTACCAGGGCTCCTTTAGGGATAATAGTTAGGATCTTTCATCAACAGGTTTAAACATTAGAGATTTTAAAAAATAACCTCAAGTAGACAGGGGCAATTTGTAACACCCACCAGTATAATCACATTATTCTCACTTTTTTTTATTAAGTCTGGTTTTGTTTGTTGTTAGATCTGTTAAGCGGGTTCCGACCTATAATGACCCCATGCATAACAATCAGAATGAAACTTGGCAGTGTCCTGTGCCATCCTTACGACTGTTCCTAAGGCTCATTGTTGCCATCACTCTGTCAATCCATCTGGTGGAGCGTCTTTCACTTTTTTTGCTGCTGTAAAGAAGACCCAAATCCTCACCACTGACTAATAGGTAACATCATGATGAATGAAGAAAAGGCTGCAGTCATCAAGAATTTAGTCTTGCTTGGATCCCCAAGCAATGTTCACAAAAGCAGCAGTCAAGAGATCTAAAGACGTATTGCATTGGGTAAATCAGCTGCACAAGACCTTTTTAGGGTACTGAAAATCAAGAATGTTACATTGAGGACTAAAGTCCATCTGATGGCCTTGGTATTTTCTATTCCCCCATATGCAAATGAAAATTGGAAAATGAATAAAGAAAGCTAAAGATAATTGAGGCATTTGTTTTTTGGGGGGGGCATCACTGACCCCTGGTGGTGGGAGTAGGAGGCCCAGCCTTGCTCCTGGAGAGCGCTGCTGGATTTGAATCTCCAACCCAGTGGGCCGCAGTCCCGCACACAACCACTACACTACTGGGGCTCAGTCCCATTGAGGCATTTGATTTGTGGGGCCAGAAAGAATGTTCCGATTACCATGGACTATGCAAAGGACAAATCGATCTGTGTTGAAGAACTAAGGCCAGAGTTCTCCTTAGGGGCAAGGATGGAAAGATGCACAAACCTTGGACACATTGTCAAGAGAGACCCTGGAGTCCCTGGAGAAGGATATCATACCTGTTTCCTTTTAGGAAATATCATATTTGATGATAGCAGTTCATACTATTATTAAACATCTTTCCCCCCATAAGATTTCATTCAGAGACTGAATTCAGTCACATGAATTATCTACAAAATACACAATACTTTACATATCAGATGGCCTAGACTTTACTGGATATGAGGGTTGTCCTAAGGCTCCCTCTTCCTGCATTATACGATTCCATTTTCATTATGATGATTTCTACTGGTGAAAAATATATATGGAGGCACAACTAACTGCACAGTTTATCTGAAAATTTCTCCTGCAGCTGTAAAAGGAAGAACTTTCCTCCTTGATCTCCAAGGGTATCTGTACTAATCAAGAACAAACACATTTTGCCATTTAATAAAGAAGGATTGACAGTTTCAGCAACCTTAATATACTGGGTCCCTGTGAGTCAGAAGCCACTTTATGGCAGGGGTTTTGTGCTAACGATTCCCTCGGTAATACACACAGTTAAGAAATCAGCTATTAGCAGAAAAGTTGAATGTGGAAGAGGAAACATGAAAGAAAGACCCGGCCATCTGACAGATGAGCTAGTGACAACTTTATGGAGCACATTTCAACTCTAACACACCTGGCGTCACCATGCTTTGGAATTGACTTGACAGCTTTTTATGATCAATTTAAATTTTTTCTTATTTTTAATATCTTTCTGCTTTGTTTTTGATCCAAGTTTTGTTTTTGTTTTGGGGACCATCACTGCCCTCAGGTGATGGGAGTAGGAGGCCCAGCCTTTGCTCCTGTGGAGCTGCTACTGGAACTGAACCTCCATCCCAGTGGGCCACAGTCCCACGCACAACCACTACGCCACCAGGACTCAGCCCTGGATCAAAGTTTTAAAAAACATCTTTTACTTTGCTATTTCTATGGTGTTTGTTTGTTTTCTGTTTTTTTCTGTACATGAAATCCAGTATAGGTAAATCTATAGAGACAGTCACTATATTCATGGTCATGTGGAAGGATATCAGGGGAGGTTGTGAGAAATGGGATCTCAGAAGGATGAGTACAAGATGCAGGAAAATGTTATAACTTGATTCTGGTGATGCTTGTGCAATTCTGGTAATGATGTACTTGAACTATTGAAATGTATGAACAAAAATTATATTCCAATTAATCTGTTGGAAATGATATGTGCTAAATATTACTCTGTCTGCTAAGGAGAGTATGAGGGTCAGAAAAAGACCAACCTTTTCTCCTAGTACATGCAATCTAATTAGGGAAAAAGAGATTTATAGCACAAGAGTTATCACACCAATTGGATTGATAATAGCAGAGAGATTTAAGTTCTGATTTCTTTTCTGCTTTCTTTATGAATGAGGTATTTCTCTGTTCTATTTTGTTATTGTTGTTCATTTGCTTGTTGTTTTCTTTTAAAATATGCTTTTGCATATGGAATCCAGGAGAGGTAAATCTATAGAGACAGTAATTGGATGAATGGTCACTTAGGGGCACACCTGGCAAGGTCAGAGGGAAGGAGAGTCAAAAATGATGAGTTCAAAATGAAGAAAATGTTGTGAACTTGAATGTGGTGGTGGTTGTACTACTCTTCTTAATATGCTTGAACTATTGAATTGCATATTTTGTGAAATACATGCCAATAAAATTGTTTTAAAATAGGGAATATCAGAGCACCAACATGAAGCAGGCCTCACTTTCACCCTTATAGCAGAATTCCAGGTTCTCAGAAGTACAAAGAAATCTATTTAACTTCATCCTCCTGTTGGGCAGGCTGTCACTTTGGTTGTACTCTTCCTTCTTGTCAAAACTCTTTTGTTTTGATAAAACATAGTGCAATCAAATGAAAGCAAAAAAATCCATTCCATTTCCTTTGATGGAAAGAATAGCAGCCCTTTTTTGCTATGGCTAGAGAGAAAACTGTCAAAAATCCATTTTCAATTAAAACAAGGTAATATAAATTACAAGAAAAATGGAGTGTATACAAGGTCCTATGTCCTCAGGCTCATCATTAGCACCAATCCGGTGTTCAGGAATGAATAATGAACGTTGCCAAGAAACAGTGTGAGCACAGTCAGTTCTGCAGAGGGATCACCTGATGTGCAGAGACCAGTCCTTCTGTGAATTTTCTGAAAGAGGATGGTGGGACTGTGAATTCAAGGCAAAGGGGCCCTTTAGCTTATTAATTAGAATTAGATAGCCAATAGGCAGACAACTGGCTTTCCTTCAAGGGCAGAGTTTCACTACATTGAAGACTTCTGTTTGGAATCAAGTATTCTTACTGCAGTCTTCTTCAGTACCGAGAGTTCTGTTGTGGTGCCAATGCTCAGGGAATTTGGATGCACAAAGCTCAGAAGCAATTTACTTTATTCACAGTATTACATTTTTAACTATGGGCACCTGAACTTCCCTACACTTTCATTGGAAAGATTTGTTCTGATAGGAAGGGTTTTACTTTTCTGTTGTGGCTTAAAACAAGTTACTTAAGAATCATATGAGTTTGCACCTTAACATTAAATGGATTCTAGCTTGGAAGTGCTGAATGTAAGGGTACCAAAGTTGATAATGGTGAATGTAGCAACAAAGACCATGTAGTCATACAGCGCTGAAAGCATTATCCAAAGATCTAGGGATTGTTGGACTGCCCACTGGCATGCTTCAATAAACTGAGGAAGCACCGGAAGTACTCACTCATCTATTCCAGGGAATTTGGAAGACAATTACATAAGCAACTGACTGGAAGAGAACCATATTTTTACCCATTCCAAAGCAAGATGACCAAATAGAATGTGAAAATTATAGGACAATCTCATTAGTGTCACATGAAGTTAATATTTTTTCTGGAAATAATTCAACAATGGTTGAACATTGATAGGGAACTGTCAAAGGTTCTGGGTGAATTCAGAAAGGGTAATTTTACTCTCAGCAATGTTACTAATAACTTATTATGATCTAAACCATCAGATACCTTTTCAGAATTAACAAAATACAGATAAAGTTATATCTGGTATTCTCTGAATAATCTGATATCAGCAACGATATTGCTTATTTCACTTTTTCTGAGTTTGGGTTGAATTTAAGGCAGTTATTGTCTATGTACTGCTGAAAATGACTTTAATTCTCTCCAGACAAATCATACTTGTACATAATATTATGCCATATTTTCACCTTTCTTTGGGCATATATATGGGTTTCTTCAAGTTGGTTGGCCTAGTAGCAGACTTCCAAATTTCTTGACTGAGATGAATGAATGCTTCCAGCATTATGTGCATTTGTGAACACATCTCTAGTGACAGTCTGTCAATTCCTGAATCCTTGTTTCCCACCAATGTATTTAGTACAACTTGAATTTTTTTCTTCAGCACCATAGTTCCTTACTAATTGCTTCCTCCTGAAATATGATGCACACTGATGAATTCCTTTTGGTAAAACTATTCTATTTATTCCTTCTATATTATTTTGATGTTTTCCTACTCACTCCGTGTTTTCACCATAAAAAAAGAAAACAGTCATCAAGTAGATTCATACTCACAGGGAACCCATCAGATAAAGTAAAATCACCCATGTAGGTTTCCCAGATCGTAAATCTGTAATAACATTAAAAACCTCATCTTCTCTAAAACTGATGGGTTTAAATCCCTGGCTTTGTGGATCGCATCCTACTACATCATCAAAGGGCTCATTTTGTCCATTTTTGTTGCTATTAAATACCATCAAGCCAGTGTCAATTCATCAAGACCTAACATACAGCAGAACAAAACGCTTGCTGACCTAGTGTGATCCTCAAACTTGTTCTTATGTTGAGTCCAATGTTGGAACCACTGTGCCCATCCAACTTGTTGAGGACTGTGGGGCTCTGTGTGGACATTGCTTTATCCTGAGAATTCTGGGAAGTCTTGAGGTATTTCCCAATCAGAAAAGAGAGACTTGACTCAGTTCCTTAGTGACTGATGAGATGACAGCATGCTCATAGATCCTTATTCTTCGAGACTGGAGGAGCCAAAGGAGATGTCACATGGACTTACTCTGATGGAACCAAACCTCTGGGGCCAGAGGAACCAAGTAGAGACTCCTGCCAGTGCTGAGATGCTTGGGGGCTATGGGGAAATCCCTACCAGTGCTGAGATGTTTCTACCATGACTGGATACACAGGACTCTGCATCTACGGTCCTGGTGTCATTGCATGTGCATTGTAAGTAGGAAGAAGACTTTATAGACTGGTATCGGACATATGGGCTAATATCAGACTTATGATCTTGGACTGGACTGGGTTGGGATGCTTTCTCCATGTTTCAATTCTCTTGTATATAAACCTTTCCCTTATATCTATGTGTGCCCATGAATTTGTCTCTAGTCTACCTGGACTAACACAAGGATCTTCCTCTTTTTCACTGTCCCTCTGACTTTACCAAGCCTAATCTCTTCTCCAGAGACTTCTCTGTCCTGATAGCAAGTCCAAAGTACATGAGAACAAGTCACACCATCCTTGTTCTAAAGAACATTCTGATTCTACTTCTAAGACAGATTATTTTTGTTCTTTTAACAGTCCATAAAATTTTCTATATTATTCATCAACACTATAAATAAAATGCATCAATTCTTTGATCATTTTTATGCATTGGCCAGTACTCACATGCTTATGAGGTGATTGAAAATATCATGGGTGGGGTAAGGGCATCTTAGTCCTCAAAGTAACAATCTTGCCTTTCAACACTTGAAAGAGACCTTGTGCAGCAAATTTACCCAATGCAATATGCTGTTTGATCTCTTTTTTTGGGGGGGGGCGGGAGCATCAGTGCCCCTCGGTGGGAGTGGGAGACCCAGTCTTGCTCCTGAAGAGCTGCTGCTGGATTTGAACCGCCAGCCATGTAGGCTGCAGTCCCACTCACAACCACTATGCCACCGGTGCTCAGCCCCTGTTTGATCTTTTGACTGCTACTTTCAGCAATGGTTGTGGATCCAAGCACAACAAAATTCTTGACAATTTCCATTTTTCTCTGCTTATTATGATAGTATCTATTGGTCCAGAACACAGTATTTGTATGATCTTTACATTGAATTATGTTCCATACAGAATGCTGCAATCCTTGGTCTTCAAAAGTGAGTGCATAGAGTATAAATGAAACGGAGCTCAGAAATAGCGATATCCTAAGTGTTAGTGACATGAAATGCATAACTATTGGCCATTTTGCATTACAGAATCATATGGCTTACTGTGCTGAGAACAGATTTTAAGAGAATGGTGGTATAATCTTCCTCAAAAAGCACATTCGAAGAGCTATCATCTTGAAGGATAATGCTGTCTTTAATAACAGCTATCCACATAAGAAACAATCCAGTCAATACAACTATTATTCAGACTTACACACCAACCGCTAAAGTTAGTGATGCAGAAGTTAAAGAATTTTATGTTTGTTGTTTGTCTGAAATTGATCAAACATGCAATCAAGATGCATTTATAACTATTGGCAATTAGAATGCAAAAGCAGGAAACAAAGAGGAAGGAACAGTTGTTGGGAGGGGTGGTCTTGGTAATAGCGATAAAGCTGGAGTTTACATCACCAATTTATTTATTGCAATGCTTTTTTGTCCAGAGAACCTTCAGTTTTGTAATGGGAAGGAAGCTTGAATTTGTTCCTCGACGGTTTCAGTTTGAGAATTACCAGGTATGCTCTTCTCCTTTTGTTTTCTAATTCCAGGTATTTGGATATTTCACACTTTGCTTTCTCAGACCACACTTTGGAAGTTTCTGTTCATCTCTGTTATTTCATCCTTCCTTCCATTTTCTTTAGCTGCCATATATTAAAGAGTGTCCATCTCTCTCTTGTTCTTTGTTCTTTTCTTAAGTGAACTTTTACTTTCTTCATGTATGATGTGCTAGATCAGTGATTCTCAACCTGTGGATCACGACCCCTTTGGGATTGAATGACCTCTCATAGGGGTCACCGGTTCCTATCAGTAGGAAAATTTTAGCTATGAAGTAGCAGCAATAATAATTTTATGGTTGGGAGGGGGTCACCACATTGCCAACCATCATTTTCAAAACATTTTCTTTCTACACGAGCCCTTGATATCAGCTTCTCTTTTTTCCACCTCCTAACCCTCCCTCCCTCATGAATCCTTGATAATATATAATCTTTTTCATTTCTTAAACTGACCACTGTCTTTCTTCACCCATTTTTCTGTTGTTCACCCCCCTTGGAGGGGGTTATATGTAGATCATTACTACCTCCTTTACCCCCTTAACTTCCCCTTATGCTCATGGTATCACTACCCTCATTCTCTGTCCTGAGAGGGGTTATCTATCCTATATTCCCTGTGTTATGAGCTGTTATCTGTACCAATGACCATGATTTGATCTAGCTGGATTTGTAAGGTAGAATGGGGTCATGACAGTGGAGGGGTGGGGAAAGACATTAAAGAACTAGAGGAAGTTGTATGCTTTATCAGTGCTATACTATATCCTGACTGGATAATCTCTTCCTTGAGATCCTTCTGTAAGGGGATGTCCAATTGTCTACAGATGGGTTTCGAGTTTCCACTCCGTGCTCCCTCTCAATCACTTTGATATGATGTTTTGTTCTGGGTTTCCAATGTCTGATGCCTGATCCCATCAACACCTCGTGATCACATAGACATCTAAGATTCATCAGTGTGGACTTTGTTGCTTCTCAGCTATATGGTTTCTTTTTTATCTTGAAGTCCTTAAAATCCCAGGCGCTATATCTTTTGATAACCATATACCATCAGCTTTTTTCACCACATTTGGTTATGCACCCATGCTATCTTCAGCAATCATGTCAGGAAGGTGAGCTTCACAGAATATCAAGTTATTAGAACAAAGTGTTCTTGCATTAGATAATACTTAAGTAGCAGCCCAATGTCTGTCTCCTAACTTATTTCTTAAAATATAATGATATGTACATAGATCTATTTCCTTATCATTATATATAAGATATATTTACATTTGTGCATGCCAGTATTGAGA